>SJYC01003968.1:0-12939 GCA_006408675.1 Madoqua kirkii | reverse complement strand
AGATATAGAACAGATAGACAACAAGGTCCTACTATATAGAACAGAGAACAGTATTCAATATCCTGTGATAAACCATAATGGGAAAGAATATAGATAGATAGGTAGTTATGTATAACTGAATCACTGTGGCTGCATACCAGATAGTAATGCATCAGGAAATCAACTATACTTCAATAAAATTAATTTTTTAAAAACATTAAACTTCTTATAACAAAAAAGGACAATATACATATTTTCTAGGTGATAATGGTTATCACCATTAGGAACTGAACACTGTGCAAAGTATTTTGTACACATTATCTGTGGAACCCAAACTCACCTGCATAGACACCTAGCTATTGTCCAATGTAACAGATAGGGCAACTGAAGACCTGGGAGGCTATGACATTAGCCCAAAACCAGATGGATGCTATTAGGTTGGTGCAAATATTGCAGTTTTGTATTTTTGAAATTTGCTGTTTGATATTGGAATACATTATTTTTTAATTTATTTACTTTTTATTGAAGGATAATTGCTTTACAGAGTTTTTCTGTTTTCTGTTAAACCTCAACATGAATCAGCCATAGGTATACATATATTCCCTCCCTTTAGAAACTCCCTCCCATCTCCCTCCCTATCCCACCCTGCTAGGTTGATACAGAGCCCCTGTCTGAGTTTTCTGAGCCACACAGCACATTCCCATTGGCTCTCTATTTTACATATGATAGTGTAAGTCTCCATGTTACTCTTTCCACACATCTCACCCTCTCCTCCCCTCCCCGTGTCCATAAGTCCATTCTCTATGTCTGTTTCTCCAGTTTCCCTGTAAATAAATACTTCAGTACCATTTTTCTAGATTCCGTATATATGCATTAGAATATGGTATCTTTCTCTTTCTGACTTACTTCCCTCTGTATAATAGGTTCTATGTTCATCCATCTCATTAGAACAGACTCAAATGCATTCCTTTATATGGCTGAGTAATAGTCCATTGTGTATATGTACCACAGCTTCTTTATCCATTCATCTGTCGATGGGCATCTAAGTGCTTCCATGTTCTAACTACTGTAAATAGAGCTGCAATGAACAATGGGATACATGTGTCTCTTTCAGTTGGTTTCCTCAGGGTATATGCCTAGGAGTGGGATGCCAGGTCATATGGTGGCTTTATTCCTAGTTTTTTAAGGAATCTCCATACTGTCTTCCATATTAGCTGTATCACTTTACATTCTCACAGACAGTGCAAGAGCATTGCCGTTTCTCCACATCCTCTCCAGCATTTATTGTTTGTAGACTTTATGATGAAGACCATTCTGACTGGTGTGAGGTGATATCTCATTGTAGTCTTGATTTGCATTTCTCTAATAATGTGTGATGTTGAGCATCTTTTCATGTGTTTGTTAGCCATCTGTATGTCTTCTCTGGAAAAATGTCTGCTTAGGTCGTTTTCCCACTTTTTGATTGGATTGTTTGTTTTTCTGGTATTGAGTTGTATGAGCTGCTTGTATATTTTGGAAATTAATTCTTTGTCACTTGTTTCATTTGCTTTTATTTTCTCCCATTCTGAGGGTTGTCTTTTCACTTTGCATATAGTTTCATTTTCTCTGTAAAAGCTTTTAAGTTTAATTAGGTCCCACTTGTTTACTTTTGTTTTTATTTCTGTTACCCCAGGAGATGGGTATAGAGGATCTTGCTTTGACTTATGTCATGTTCTGCCTATGTTTTCCTCTAAGAGTTATATAGTTTCTGGTCCTACATTTATGTCTTTAATCCACTTTGAGTTCATTTTTGTGTATGGTGTTATGAAGTGTTCTAATTTAATTCTTTTATACATAGCTGTCCAGTTTTCCCAGCACCATTTATTGAAGAGGCTGTCTGCCCTGTTGTATATTCTTGCCTCCTTTGTCAAAAATAAGGTACCCATAGGTGCATGGGTTTATTTCTGGGCTTTCCGTCTTGTTCTATTGGTCTACATTTCTGTCTTTGCACCAGTACCATACTGTCTTGATGACTGTAGCTTTGTAGTATAATCTGAAATCGGGAAGGTGATTCCTCCAGCCCCATTCTTCTTTCTCAAGATTGTTTTGGTTATTTGGGATCTTTTGTGTTTCCATATGAATTGTGAAATTTTTGTTCTAGTTCTATGAAAAATTCCATTAGTAATTTGATAGAGATTGCATTGAATCTATATTGGGATTGCTTTGGAGTTCCAGAACTATGAATAATAGTGGTGAAAATGGGTACTTTTGTCTTATTCCTGATCTTAGAGGGAATGCTTTCAGTTTTTCACCATTGCGAATAATGTTTGCTGTAGGCTTATCATATATGGCCTTTACTATATTGAGGGAGGTTCCTTCAATGTCTGTTTTTTGGATAGTTTTAATCATAAATGGGTGCTGAATTTTGTCAAAGGCTTTTTCTGCATCTATTGAGATTATCATGTGGGTTTTATCTTTCAGTTTGTTAATATGGTGTGTCACATTGATTGATTTGCATATATTGAAGAATCCTTGCACCCCTGGAATAAACCCAACTTGATCACGGTGTATGAGCTTTTTGATGGGTTGCTGAATTCTGTTTGCTAAAATTTTGTCAAGGATTTTTGCATCTATGTTCATCAGTGATATTGGCCTGTAGGTTGCTTTTTTTGTGTTGTCTCTGTCTGGTGTTGGTATCAGGGTGATGGTGGCCTCATAGAATGAGTTTGGAAGTGTTCTCTCCTCTGCAATTTTTTTGAAAGTGTTTTCAAAGGATAGGTATTAGCTCTTCTTTATATGTTTGATAGAATTCTCCTGTGAAGCCATCTGGTCCTGGGCTTTATCAGAGTTTCAATTTCAGTGCTTGTAATTGGGTTGTTTATAATTTCTATTTCTTCCTGGCTCAGTCTTGGAAGATTGAACTTTTCCAAGAATCTGTCCATTTCTTCCAGATTATCCATTCATTGCGATATAGTTGTGCATAATAGTCTGTTATAATCCTTGGCATTTCTGCATTGTCTGCTGTAACCTCTCCTTTTTCATTTCTAATTTTGATTTGATTCTTTTCTCTTTTTTTCTAAAGGTTTGTCAATTTTGTTTATCTTTTCAAAGAATCAGCTTTTAGTTTTATTAATCTTTCTTATTGTTTCTTTCATTTCTTTTTCATCTACTTCTGCCCTGATCTTTATGATTTCCTTCCTTCTATTAATTTTGGGGTTTGCAGCTTTTGATGCATCTCATAGGTTTTGAGTTGTTGTGTTTTAATTGTCATTTGTTTCTAGAAATTTTTTTATTTCCCTTTTGATTTCAGTAAATTCTTGGTTATTTAGAAACATATTGTTTAAGCTCCATATGTTTGTGTTTCTTACAGTTGTTTTTTTTTTGGTAATTGATATCTAGTCTCATAGCATTGTGGTCAGAGAAGATGCTTGATATGCTTTCAATTTTCTTAAATATCCTGAGGTTTGATTTGTGGCCCAAGATGTGGTCTATCCTCAAGAATGTTCCATGTGCACTTGAGAAGAAGGTGTATTCTTCTACATATGGGTGGAATGTCCTGAAGATATCAATGAGATCCATCTCATCTAATATATCATTTAAGACTTGTGTTTCATTATTAATTTTCTGTTTTGATGATTTGCCCCATTGGTGTAAGTAGGGTGTTAAAGTTTCCTACTATTACTGTGTTACTGTCAATTTCTACTTTATGTCTGTTAGTGTTTGTCTTATGTATTGAGGTTCTCCTATGTTGGGTGCATAGATATTTACAATTGTATCTTCCTCTGTATTGATCCCTTGATCATTATGTAGTGTCCTTCCTATCTCTTGTAATATTTTTTATTTTAAGGTCTATTTTGTCTGATATGAGGACTGCTACTCCAGCTTTCTTTTACTTCTCATTTGCATGGAATATATTTTTTCGTCCTCTCATTTTCAGTCTATATGTGTCTTCAGGTCTGAAATGGGTTTCTTGTAGACAGCACATATAAGGGTATTGTTTTTGTATCCATTCAGCCAGTCTGTGTCTTTTGGTTGGAGCACTTAATCCATTTACATTTAAAGTAATTATTGATATATATGTTTCTATTGCCATTTTTAAAAATTGTTTGGGGTTGTTTTGTAGATCTTTTTTCTTCTCTTGTATTTCTTGACTATGTAAGTCCCTTTAACATTTTTTGTAAAGCTGATTTGGTGGTTCTGAATTTTCTTAACTTTTGCTTGTCTTAAAAGCTTTTTATTTCTCCATCAATTTTGAATGAGATCTTTGCCAGGTACAGTAATCTTGATTGTGGATTTTCCCCTTTCAGTACTTTTAATTTTTCCTGCCATTTCCTTCTGGCCTGCAGAGTTTCTGCTGAAAGATCAGCTGTTAAGCATATGGGATTTCCTTTGTATGCTATTTGTTACTTCACCTTTGTTGCTTTTCATGTTCTTTCTTTGTGTTTAGGCTTTGTTAGTTTGATTAGTATGTGTCTTGGCCTGTTTTTCCGTGGGTTTATTTTGTATGGGACTCTTTGTGCCCCTTGGACTTGATTGATTATTTCCTTTTCCATGCTGGGGAATTTTTCAACTATAATCTCCACAAAAACTTTCTCATACGCTTTCTTTATTCTTCTTCTTCTTTTAGGACCCCAATAATTTGAATGTTGGTGCATTTGATATGGTCCCAGAGGTGTTCTGAGACTGTCCTCAGTTCTTTTCATTCTTTTTACTTTAGTCTGCTCTTTAGAAGTTATTTCCACCACTTTATCTTCCAGCTCACTGATTTGTTCTTCTGCTTCAGATATTCTGCTATTGGTTCCTTCTAGAATATTTTTAATCTCAGTAATTGTGTTGTTTGTCTGTGTATGTTTATTCTTTAATGCTTCTAGGTCTTTGTTAATTGATTCTTACATTTTCTCTATTTTGTTTTCAAGGTTTTTGATCATCTTTACTATCATTATTCTGAATTCTTTTTTCAGGTAGTTTGCCTGTTTCCTCTTCATTTATTTGGACTTCTGTGTCTCTAGTTTGTTCCTTCATTTGTGTAGTATTTCTCTGCCTTCTTATTATTTTTTTTTTAACTTATTGTGTTTGAGGCCTTTTTTCCCCAGGTTTCAAGGAAAGTTGGATTCTTCCCTTGAAGAAGCTTGAATTATTTCTTCCTTTGGTTTCTGCACTCCTAAGTTTGGTCCAGTGGTTTGTATAAACATCATGTAAGGTAATATTTGTGCTGAATTTTTCTTTGTTTGTTTTTCCTCTGATGGGCAAGGCTGAGTGAGGTGGTAATCCTGTCTGCTGATGACTGGATTTGTATTTTTGTTTTGTTTGTTGTTTAGGTGAGGCATCCTGCACAGGGTGCTACTAGTGGTTGAGTGATGCAGTGTCTTGCATTCAAGTAGTTTCATTTGTGTGAGTTCTCACTATTTGGTACTCCCTAGGGTTAGTTATGGGGAAGGCACTGGTAACCGACTCTAGTACTCCTGCCTGGAAAATCCCATGGATGGAGGAGCCTGGTAGGCTGCAGTCCATGGGGTCACTGAGGGTCAGACACGACTGTGCAACTTCACTTTCACTTTTCACTTTAATGCATTGGAGAAGGAAATGGCAACCCACTCCAGTGTTCTTGCCTGGAGAATCCCAGGGACGGGAGAGCCTGGTGGGCTTCTATGTGGTCACACAGAGTCAGACATGACTGAAGTGACTTAGCAGTAGCAGAGTTAGTTTGGAGAAGGCAATGGGAACCCACTCCAGTACTCTTGCCTGGAAAATTCCATGGACAGAGGTGCCTGGTGGGCTGCAGTCCGTGGGGTCACTAAGAGTTGGACAGGACTGAAGCAATTTAGCAGCAGCAGCAGCAGCAGGGTTAGTTCTCTGGTAGTCCAGGGTCTTGGAGTCAATGCTGTGACTCCAAAGGCTCAGGGCTTGATCTCTGGTCAGGAACAAGGGCTCTACAAGTGGTTTGTTATGGCAATAAGTGAGACTAAAACAAATATCAAAAAAAGAGAAACCAAAGATGAATCCCAGGCAAATGGCAGTTACAAAATCAGGCAAACAATAATTAAAATAATGGAATATACACATATGCATATACACCAATGAGCAAAGTCAAAACAGCCCAACAAAAAAAAAGTACAGTAGATTCACCTGGTGAACAAAGGAAATACAAAATTATATTTACCAGTTAAAGACAAAACTAACTAAAGCACAAACTGAAAAACAAAACTAAAGCAAGGTGCCAAGGTGGGAATAAAGCAATGAAAATGAAACTAACAAATATATTGAGAAGAAAGGGAAGAAAGAATGGATATGCAAAGTTAAACAGAGGTAGATAAAGAAGATTTATATACATTAAAGATTAACTGCAAGGGAGAAAGAACAGTAGGAAAGGCAAACAAAGGAATAAATGTATAAAAATATAATAGGCTAAAAAAGTTAAAACTTAAAATTATAAAAATGAGAAAAGAAAAAATAGAAAAAGGAAAAAAAAAGAACCCAACTCTGAAGAACTGCAAAAGCCCAACACAGAGGCAGAGGTTTATAACAATAACAAGAGATGTAACTGAGAAAAGAAAAAAAAAACTCAAAAGCTTAATTGGATTTTTTAGTGCCAATTAAATCAACAACTATAACAGGGGCAGGGGAAAGGGAAAAAAAGAAAAGAACACCCAAAAGAATCTACAGAACAAGTAAAAAAATAAGAAAAATAAATATTTTTCTTGAGTTACTTCTGTATGAGTCCTTTCCCTCTCTGGGAGTCATAGTCCACCTCACTTCCCTAGGATGCCCTCCAACACTGTGCTGATCTTTGGTCTTGCTGTGGGGGCAGCTCAGATTTTAATCTGGTCCTACTCCTGAGTGTTCTTGCCTCCCGTGTCCACAGCTATCAAAACTAGTGCATTTTCTTTTGTGGGAGCTCTAAATGGCCTTTTGTATAGTCCATAGAGAGTTTGCCTAGTTGATTATGTCAATTTAATTTGCAACTTGTACACTTGGTGGGAAGGTTTTGGGTCTTCTTCCTTAGCCACACTGCCCCCTGGGTTTCAATTGTGGTTTTATTTCCACCTCTACCTGTGGGTGACTTGGAGGGCTTGGGTTTGCCCCTGTGAGGGCCAGGTGTGGAGGTGGTGCAGCTGCTTGGGGTCACAGGGGTTCTGGCAGCACCAGGTACTCAGGGTTTGACGGCTACAGTGGCAGGAAATATAGTGCTCTAGAAGCGGATGGCAACCAGTATTGGCCAATACACTCCAATATTCTTGCTTATAGGACCCCCCTCCCTGACAGAGAAGCCTGGCAGGCCACAGTCTATAGGATCACAAAGTCTGACATGACTGAAGCTACTCTGCATGCATAGATGTGAGAGTTTTTTGCCTGTGGCATTCTGCCCCAATGAGAGTTGAGCGTGAAGGTGGTGCAGCTGCTTAGCTTAGAGGGACCCTGGTGGCACCAAGCATGCAGGGACATGGACTGCCTCAGGAATTATGTACCTAAAAGTGTCTTTTTTTGAGCCTCTTGTAGCTGGCGACTAGAGGGCCTCTTTGCCCAGTCTTTCTCTGTAGCTCTGCCTGTTCAGGCACTTAGAGGGCTCCCTTGCCTGGGGTCCTTCTCTGTTGTTCAGAATATCAGGCACATAGAGGGGCCTCCCTGGCTGGGGTCCTACTCTGTATTTTGGTGTGTTAGTCACTGAAAGATGCACCCTGGCTGGGTCCTGCTCTGTTGTTCAGTACGTCAGGCATTTGATGGCCCAGCCTCTCTGTTGCTCAGCTGCCCATGCTGGCCTGTGGGGGGAGGGGCTATGGTGATGGCTCCACCCCCTAGCATGATTCAGCAGTATCACCTTGCTTCCATGGCTGCCTGGTTTTCCTCCACCAGCATTTCCCACCACGATCTCCTTCCTCACATCTCCTCAATCCGTCTCTCCACAGTCAACAGCAGCTCTCACCCTGGGATTGCTCCATAATCCCTAAGCTCCAGCTCCCAGCCGCTGAGCCTTCCAGGGGACCAGCGTTCCTGTCCAGGGTATATATGGCTGTGGCAAGGACTGTCTGACTCATTCCATGTAGGCTGCCACAGGTCAGCTGTTTCACTCTCAGCCTTAAATGTTTCTCCTCTGACTCAGACAGTCGCCCCACTGTGGGGAATGGACCCCTGCTTCAGTTCCCCCACCCACCGAGGGCAGGTCCAGTCCTGCTAACACTCCTGTTTTCCCCCCTAGTTCCTTCATCCTACCAAGTTCTGTGTGGTTCTATATATTCTTTTCTACTGGTCAGGTACTCCTGTCCACTCTCAGCTGGTGTTCTGCATGCACTTCTGTGTCTGAAGGTGTATTCCTGATGTATCCATGGAGAGAGATGTACTCCACGTCCACCTGTTCCTCCACCATCTTGTTCTCTCTGGAATACATTCTTAAATTAATGTGCTTCTGTTATACATCATTTTAATCTCAATTTACACTTTTTGTTAATGACATTACTTTGTGTTTATCTTTTATGTATTTTAGGCTTAGAAATGATGTTAGACAAAACACAAATTTGAGCAATTTTTTAAAAATTTAAGCTCAGTTAAATTCAGTTCAGTCACTCAGTCCTGTCCGACTCTTTGCAACCCCATGAATCGCAGCATGCCAGGCCTACCTGTCCATCACTAACTCCCAGAGTTTACCCAAACTCATGTCCATTGAGTCGGTGTTGCCATCTAACCATCTCATCCTCTGTCATCCCCTTCCCCTCCTGCCTTCAATAAAAACATCAGGGTCTTTTAAAATGAGTCAGCTCTTCCCATAAAGTGGCCAAAGTATTGGAGTTTCAGCTTCAGCATCAGTCCTTCCAATGAACACCTTGGACTGATTTCCTTTAGGATGGACTGGTTGGATCTCCTTGCTGTCTAAGGGACTCTCAAGAGTCTTCTCCAAAACCATAGTTCAAAAGCATTGATTCTTCTGCACTCAGCTTTCTTTATAGTCCAACTCTCACATTTGTACATGACTACTGGAAAAACCATAGCCTTGACTAGATGGACCTTTGTTTACGAAGTAATGTCTATGTTTTTTAATGCACTGTCTAAGTTGGTCATTGGAAGGGCTGATGCTAAAACTGAAACTCCAATACTTTGGCCACCTTATCTAATAGCTAACTCATTGGAAAAGACTGATGCTGGGAGGGATTGGAGGCAGGAGAAGAGGATGATAGAGGATGAGATGGCTGGATGGCATCACCAACTTGATGGACATGAGTCTGAGTGAACTCTGGGAGTTGGTGATGGACAGGGAGGCCTGGCGTGCTGTGATTCATGGGATTGCAAAGTCAGACACGACTGAGTGACTGAACTGAACTGAACTGAGGTTGGTCATAACTTTCCTTCCAAGGAGTAAGCGTCTTTTAACTTTATGGCTGCAATCACCATCTACAGTGATTCTGGAACCCCCCAAAATAAAGTCAGCCACTGTTTCTGCTGTTTCCCCATCTATTTCCCATGAAGTGATGGGACCAGATGTCATGATCTTCGTTTTCTGAATGTTGAACTTTAAACCAACTTTTTCACTCTCGTCCTTCACTTTCATCAAGAGGCTCATTAGTTCCTCTTCACTTTTTGCCATAAGGGTGGTGTCATCTGCATATCTGAGGTTATTGATATTTCTCCCAGCAATCTTGATTCCAGCTTGTGCTTCCTCCAGCCCAGCATTTCTCATGATGTACTCTGCATGTATGTTAAATAAGCTGCTGCTGTGTCTCTTCGGTCGTGTCAGAATCTGTGCAACCCCATAGATGGAAGCCCACCAGGCTCTGCCATCCCTAGGATTCTCCAGGCAAATACACTGGAGTGGGCTGCCATTTCCTTCTCCAGTGCATGAAAGTGAAAAGTGAAAGTGAAGTCACTCAGTCGTGTCTGACTCTTCACGACTCCAAGGACTGCAGCACACTAGGCTCCTCCGTCCATGGGATTTCAGGGTGACAATATACAGTCAATGGGCCTTACAGCAGCAGAGACAACTCACAATATCAACAATTCATTTGGCCCAGGAACTGCTAACAAATGTACAGTGCAGTGGTGAATCAAGAAGTTTTGCAAGGAGATGAGAGCCTTGAAGTTCAAGTGTAGTAGCCAGCCATTGGAAGTTGATGAAAACCAGTTGAGAGGATCATCAAAGCTGATCTTTTTTACAACTACATGAGAAGTTGCATAGTACTCATTGCCAACCATTCCACAGTCATTCAGCATTGGAAAGGCAAAGAAGCTCAATGTGTGGGACTCATGATGTACTCTGCATGTATGTTAAATAAGCTGCTGCTGTGTCTCTTCGGTCGTGTCAGAATCTGTGCAACCCCATAGATGGAAGCCCACCAGGCTCTGCCATCCCTAGGATTCTCCAGGCAAATACACTGGAGTGGGCTGCCATTTCCTTCTCCAGTGCATGAAAGTGAAAAGTGAAAGTGAAGTCACTCAGTCGTGTCTGACTCTTCACGACTCCAAGGACTGCAGCACACTAGGCTCCTCCGTCCATGGGATTTCAGGGTGACAATATACAGTCAATGGGCCTTACAGCAGCAGAGACAACTCACAATATCAACAATTCATTTGGCCCAGGAACTGCTAACAAATGTACAGTGCAGTGGTGAATCAAGAAGTTTTGCAAGGAGATGAGAGCCTTGAAGTTCAAGTGTAGTAGCCAGCCATTGGAAGTTGATGAAAACCAGTTGAGAGGATCATCAAAGCTGATCTTTTTTACAACTACATGAGAAGTTGCATAGTACTCATTGCCAACCATTCCACAGTCATTCAGCATTGGAAAGGCAAAGAAGCTCAATGTGTGGGTGCCTCAAGAGCTGACTGAAGAATTAAAAAAAAAATCATTTTGAAGTGTCATCTCTTATTCTGTGCAACAAAAATGATCCATTTCCCAGTTGAATTTTGATGTGCCATGAAAAGTGGATTTATACAACAACCAGGGACAACCAGTTCACTGTTTGGACTGAGAAGAAGCTCCCAAGCACTTCCCAAAGCCAAACTTGCACCAAAAAAGTGTCACAGTCACTGTTTGGTCATCTGCTTCCTGATGATACACTGCAGCTTTCTGAATCCCAGTGAAACCATTACATCTGAGAAGTATGCTCAGCAAATCGATGACATGAACTGAAAACTGCAATGCCTGTAGCTGGCATCGGTCAACAGAAAGCGCCCAATTCTTCACAACAGTGCTTGACTGCACATTGCACAATGAATGCTTCAAAAGGTGCGTGAACTGGGCTGAGAAGTTTTGCCTCATCCACCATATTCATGTGGCTACCAAGCATCTTTACAACTTTTTGTAGGGAAAGCACTTCGCAAAGCAGCAGGAGGCAGAAAATGCTTTCCAAGAGTTCATCAAATCCCAAGGCCCAGAATTTTTACACTACAGGGATACACAAACTTGTTTCTCATTGCCAAAACTGTTTGATTGTAAAGGTTCCTATTTTGATTACAAAGCTGTGTTGGAGACTAGTTATAAGGATTCAGAATTCATGGTCTGTAACTACAATTACTTTTGTAACAACCTAATAAGTGTGAGAGGACATTATTGATATTGAAGCAACAAATGGCAAGGAAGAAAAGTGTGTAAGCAGCAGTGACATAGACATTTAGAAGGAAGAAACTCTCTGTGCAATGTGGCTTCACAGGTAGCTCAAATGGTAAAGACTCTGCCTGCAGTGGCAGAGACCAGATCCCTTGGAGAAGGACATAGCAACCAACTCCAGTACTCTTGCCTGGAGAATCCCATAGACAGAGGAGCCTGGCAGGCTACAGTCCATGGGGTCGCAGAGTCAGACACAACTGAGTGACTAACACACACACACACAGGGCTCACTGTGCAGTGGAGTGATCTAAGGAAAGAAAGGGGGCCTAACCTTGCATTAACAAGTGTTATGCTTGAAATCAAGACATGAAGTGTGTGGACACATAAATTAGAAAGAAGAGATAGGAAGTCTGCTAATAACTAACTTCTCAGTAAAGAACAGATGAAAAACAGATGAGACTCTGACTAAAGTGGGACATGAACTCAGATGGGTGAACTGTCTTCTGTGATCATGGGGCATCTTTGAAGTTGCTGGAGCTGGAGCAGATGAAATTTAATCATAATTAGAAGAGACCAAATGTGCAGGATGGATTAGTCATTAAAGATAAAAGTAGGAAAAACACATAATGAAACTTTGCATTGGAGAGGGTTTGAACCAAGAGACTGGCCACAATAGGAGGATAGATGATATCCGGAGTCCTTGTGAAGTGATTATTCTTGGGTCCTGGAAAAAGCAGGAATCCAAGACTGACTAATGGGATACAGTAGGAATGGTAGAGAAACTAAACAAACTAGTCCAATGTCCTCACTTTACAATGGCATAAGCTGTAGCTGAGAAAAGAAATATATGGAATCTTCCAGTCTCTTAGTAGGAAGGCCTCCACAGAACCAGCGCTGATCCCACTCGATATTCATGTTAAAGTCGTAGAGAGCTTCAGGCTCAATCAATGACCGATCTAGTTTTTACAGGATCTTGGATGTGGTAAGAAGAAGAGTATATATTGAAACAATTCCCTTTCTTTCAACATCTTTCACAGATAATTTTGGTGTTTTTTTGCTATTCCTCCACTATTGCTTAATTATTATGACAGTTCTTACCAAAATACTTCAACTTTTCTACATTTTTGTGTTCAGTTCAGTTCAGTCCAGTTGCTCAGTTGTGTCCGACTCTTTGTGACCCCATGAATCGCAGTGTGCCAGGCCTCCCTGTCCATCACCAACTCCTGGAGTTCACTCAAACTCACGTCCATCGAGTTGGTGATGCCATCCAGCCATCTCATCCTCTGTCGTCCCCTTTTCCTCCTGCCCCCAATCCCTCCCAGCATCAGAGTCTTTTCCAATGAGTCAACCCTTCGCATGAGGTGGCCAAAGTACTGGAGTTTCAGCTTTAGCATCAGGCCTTCCAATGAACACTCAGGACTGATCTCCTTTAGAATGGACTGGTTGGAACT
>SJYC01003967.1:0-57368 GCA_006408675.1 Madoqua kirkii | reverse complement strand
GGTGGGTCACAGATGGAGGCACTCCTGAGGGAAGAAAGCATCTCCTTCTTTAGATTCAGGTTAACAATCACAAAATAATCTTAAAATTAACATTGTATCCCAAGAGAACTAATTACTCACCAGTTGCTGCCTAACATTATATTATATCCTAAACCGTTGAGGCAAACGTCAATAATGCAGACACACTTCTGTCATTTTCAGTAAAAGAAATGTTGACCATCGAATTGACATCACACAGTCCAATGGCCTCCAAACATTATTTGGCAGTCTTCTAAGATTTTCTCAGTTCAGAGATTATTTTCAGCCAATAGTCTGCTGGGTAGACTTTAACGACATTTAGGGATACCCCTGGTGAGGAAACTCTACTCTTTTCTTCCAGAGAATAAACTTGTTTCATGGTAAACCTGAGTGATGAGGGACTACATCTGAAGCCATACTTTGGACCTGAGGTGTTGAAAGATCACTGTCCTCTGGCCGCTCCACCCACCCGCTTGACTCTGCATCCTGCTGCCCCTTTGGTGGGACCAGTCTCTTCATAGTATGATATTTGTAACTTTATCTATCACCTCTGGAGAATCACCTGTGTTGATTATAACTGTGATAGACATTTTACTTCCCTGACAGCTCAGCGGGTGAAGAAACTGCCTGCAATGCAGGAGATCCTGGTTCAGTTCCTGGGTTGGGAAGATCTGCTGGAGAAGAGATAAGCTGCCCACTCCAGTATTCTTGGGCTTCCCTTCTGTGGCTCAGCTGGTAAAGAATTCTCCAGCAATGAGGGAGACCTGGGTTCAATCCTTGGGTTGAGAAGGTCTCATGGAGAAGGGAAAGGCTACTTACTCACTCCAGTGGTCTGGCCTGGATAATTCCGTGGACTATAGTCCATGGGATCACAAAGAGCTGGACATGACCGAGAGACTTTCACTTCACTTCAGAGATTTTACACATCGTCTGTACCCTTCACAACAATACTGGTAGGAGTTACTGTTAGTCTCCTTTTGTTAATAATGAAACAGAGCAATGATACTCTAGTAAAGCAGTTATATTAAAAAAACAAAAAGTCTGGTGGATGAAACTGGAGCCTATTATACAGAGTGAAGTAAGCCAGAAAGAAAAGCATCAATACAGTATACTAACACATATATATGGAATTTAGAAAGATGGTAATGATAACCCTGTATGCGAGACAGCAAAAGAGACACAGATGTATAGAACACTCTTTTGGATTCTGTGGGAGAGGGTGAGGGTGGGATGATTTGGGAGAATGGCATTGAAACATGTATAATATCATATAAGAAACAAATTGCCAGCCCAGGTTCAATGCAGGATACTGGATGCTTGCAGCTGGTGCACTGGGATGACCCAGAAGGATGGTATGGAGAGGGAGGTGGGACGGGTTTCAGGATTGGGGATACGTGTACACCTGTGGCGGATTCATGTTGATGTATGGCAAAACCAATACAATATTGTAAAGTAATTAGCCTCCAATTAAATAAATTTATATTTTAAATAAAAACCTCTGGATTTCTAGGGTTTGTCAAGTTCCACAGAATAAATTCTCCCACTGTGCCTGGTTTAACCTAACAAGTTGAAACAACCAGTTCACAAAATTCCTAAACAATAATCTTGGCTGCAGTACATCACTCAAACAGGATGGTGCTAACCACGGAGATTTAGCAACTTTCCAAGGATCATATGACATATAGAAATCTAAGTGACTGTTCCCCTTGAGGTCTGGGGACTCCAAAGCTGGGTCTCCTAGCAC
Organism: Madoqua kirkii; assembly: GCA_006408675.1. Lineage (NCBI taxonomy): Eukaryota > Metazoa > Chordata > Mammalia > Artiodactyla > Bovidae > Madoqua > Madoqua kirkii. Next base: position 55,606 of record SJYC01003967.1, on the reverse strand, counting down.
ACTTCTCCACTGTCTGTGTTTACTTCTGTACTTGGACTCTGCCTGTCCCAATCTTTATTCCCAACCAAAAAAGGAATGTAGCCAGGGCTCAGGTCCTCCTTGAACCCTTCCTGACCATTTTAGTTTGCATGGTTCTCTCGCACATTATCATGTATACACAGTTGCCTTTATTCCAGTTTGGCATGTCTACTTCTACTCATATATTAATGTTTTCTGTGTATTTGTCCTGCTTCCTTTGTAACCACTTCATCTACTTCATAAAGAAGTGGGCTCTGATCTGTATTTCTGTATCCATGCAGTGCATCACATACAGAATAGACGTAATACTACTGAATGAATTGAAATTGTCTATGAATTAAAGATATCCCTGTCCACCAAGTTTGTAAAGCATAGGACTCGGAGACACAATCTTAGGAACACATTGACTAATGTAAATATGAAAGCACAAAAAAAGAAAAAGTATGATTTGTGAGATAAATTCTCCTTTCTTATGTTTTGAGTGTATGTAAATATCTCAGAAATTTCTCTCCTTATATTTCAATTAAACAGCCCTCTATGTTCTTCCCCCTAATGGAGAGATATGGAGGTGGGTGTTTTCTATCTGTTTTTCTCTTCACTCTGAACCTTGGAAGAAATAGTCAATGGGGTTCAAACTACAGGGGAATTGAACGAATAATGTAAGTCCCTCAAGACCTGGCTCTGGCATTTTATCACCTCTGAGAAGTTCAGGATCACAGCTCCTCTGTTTGTAAAGTGGTGTGCTTTTCAACGTGATTTGCACATCAACTTTTGGCAAAGGCTCTTTATTCAAAGAGAAAGACATAGTTTTGAAACTATTGAAAGAGTCTCCATAAAACTAAAATTAAATCCTTTCTTTCTATGTTTAATCTTAGCCATCTTTCCAAAGCAAGGCATGAAAGAAGGGATTAACTTGAAATTTGGGTTGCCTTAGAAATGTAAAGGTCCTTGGGCTGTGTTTCTTCAAATGACCTGCACTATTTTAATCCAATGTGATTTATTTGGCTGTAGCTGAGAGAATGGCCTCTAAATCCCCTTCCAACATTTCTACACAGGTAGCACCCCCCACTTCTCTCCGTCTCACTTTATCTGCAGAGGCCAGGTGAAAATGTGAGTCAAGGAGCTGCTGGAATGATTGTTTCTTTTCCTAACAAGTGTGATTTCAGGAAGTGACATCACTTGTCACTCATCTTCTTTCCCCAAGTGCTCCAGTTTGGTGAGAAAGTGAGATTCTCAGCTAGAGAACATACACAAATAAGCACAAGCTTCCTAATAGTGAAACTGCACATATTTTATTGAAAGCTGCTTTCTCTACCCAGTGCCATACTGGAGCCATCTCACCCTAATTCCTCCCTGTCCATTTGACAAGAAAAAAACACAGAAGTAAACAAGTAAATAATATGAAAAGATGAAACAGTTGCTTAAAACCAGAAAGAATCTATGATATAATATTAAATAATTTCCCATACAATTATCTTTATATATATTTTGCAAACATGAACCTTACCAACCTAGTCTATAAAATGTAAACACATGGTTTAATTTACCCTCAGCCCACAATTCACAGGAACACAGTGGGATGGCTAGATAGCATCACTCAATCTACGGACATAAATCTGAGCAAACTCTGGGAGATAGTGAAGGACAGGGGAAGCCCAGCATTCTGCAGTCCATGGGGTTGCAAAGAGTCGGACACGACTTAGCGACTGAACAACGGCATCAACACAATTCCAATGAACCAGGGACATGAAAAAGAAGGAAGAGTATAAAAACTTTTATTTTTAATGAAAATATGCACCTCATTGGAGGAGGCTGTTTGATATTCTCTTCTAGTATCCCTGCCTTCTTCCTTTCTTTTCTCCATACTCCACACCTGTCCTCTATGTAGAACAAAGTCAGCCCTCAACATACTGATGAATGAATAAAAAATGAACACATGATGCTGAGAATACAGACAGCTGGTTTCCCATAGTCCTCCAGTTTTATCCCACAGACACTTAAGTGACAAGAACAGACTGAGCATCTGAAGCAGGTCTTGGTGTAGGGATGAAATGAGAGAACTGGTGGGGGCAGGTAAGACTGGGGGAATTTGGAAACTTCACTTTATTACAAAGAAGCACAGTCTGGCTACTTAATGCCATGTCTAGATTAGAGCAGATTTATCCAGGGCATATAAATCAGTCAGGATAGCCATTATATTTGCTAATAGAGCCTTTTATCTTTTCAGTGAGTATTGGCTTAAATATTTAGAGTCTCTCTGATCTTTTCTTTGAGAATCAGCTCTATCAGTATTCAGGCAAATAACTGGCTGGCTGCTTTTCGTTTGTTTGTTTTTTAGTTGAAAGATAATTGCCTTAAAGTATTGGGTTGGTTTCTGCCAAACATTGTGGCTGGCTGTTTTTTTAAGACTTAGTAGTACAATAAAAGTTACAACAAGATCTAGGATGCTTTCTCTTTTTACAAAGCACCTTAAGAGGCAATATTTCATTGAATATCCCAGAGGAAACTTAAGTTCAAAGAGGTTAAGTGATTGTCCAAAGCACAAAGATAAGATAGCACAGAGGGTAAAATAAGGAGGCCAAGAGGAAGTGAATCAAACCCAATCCTCCTTGTTTAATTGTAGCTAGTGACCTGTAACATGAACCTCAAGAGCCGACTTCACCCTCTAGGGGTAGAGATGAAATCCACACATTCTCTAAGAGGGTTGGAGGAAATAGAGGATTCATACATAGGAAAGAGAGTATTCTTTGCTAGTCTTACAACTACAGAAGCTGACAAAGAAATAAGTCTGGCTATACAACCTGAGGATCTGAGGATTTGACATTAGAACATCTGATTTCAGACACTGAGATCTCGTTCCCTCTCCGCAGTTTCCCGGTAGTAAGAATGCACACATGATACTGCATGATAAATTAAAGGGTTACATTCATCTTATTCACATTTGTACTGTTTAAATAAACAAGATTTTTGTCATTTAACAGATAATCAATATTTAAACATACCTATATTCATTACTTTGGTCACCTAATGTGAAGAGCTGACTCATTGGAAAAGACCATGATGCTGGGGAAGAAAGAAGACAGGAGGAGAATGGGACGATAGAGAATGAGATGGTTGGATGGCATCACTGACTCAAAGGACATGAATTTGAGCAAGCTCCAGGAGATAGTGAAGGATAAGCAAGGCTGGCGTGCTGCAGTCCATGGGGTTGCAAAGAGTTGGGCATGACTTAGCAACTGAAAAACAATATTTATTTTAGAAAAGCTCATACAATCAGCCATCAGAGTCAGACATGACTGAGCAACTGAACAACAACAGTAAGCAAAGCAGAGGGAGCAGTGAGGGACACAACCGCACAGACAAGCAAAAGAGCCCTTCCCTGCCCCGAAGGGCTTCCCTGGCGGCTCAGACGGTAGAGCGTCTGCCTGCAATGGGCCACCCAGGCTTGATCCCTGGGTCGGGAAGATCCCCTGGAGAAGCAAATAACCATCCATTCGAGTACTCTTGCCTGGAAAACTGCATGGATGGAGGAGCCTGGCAGGCTACAGTCTATGGGGCCGCAAAGAGTCGGACATGACTAAGCGACTTCACTTTCTTTTCTTTCTTTCATACAATCAGCCAGCTCAAGAGTTGACTACAATCTGTTATCAGACAGAGACCTTTTGCGGTTGTTACAAATCACTTCAGCACTGTTACTACATTTTCTCACAAGTTTCTTCAACAAATGGTGTCTAAACATGGCAAGATTCTCCTCACATAGTATTTGAAACATGTAGGTTTGTCGGCCCATATATTGAGCCCGTCGTATAATTTCCTGTAACTTTAAGCCTCGTTGAGTGTTTGTGCTGCTGTCTATCACTGCTCCCTCTGCTTTTAATTTGTTGTTGTTCAGTCACTTAGTCACGTCCAACTCTTTGCTACACGGTAAACTGCAGCACGCCAGGATTCCCAGTCGCTCACCATCTCCTGAAACTTGTTCAAACTCATGTTCGTTGAGTCAGTGATGCCCTCCAACCATCTCATCCTCTGTTGTCCCCTTCTTCTCCTGCCTTCAATCTTTTTCAATATCAGGGTCTTTTCTAATGAATCAGTTCTTCACATCATGTGGTCAGAGGATTGGAGCTTTACCTTCAGCATCAGACTTTCACGTGAATATTCAGGACTGATTTCCTTTAAGATTGACTGGTTTGATCTTGCAGTCCAAGGGACTCTCAAGAGTCTTCTCTGATACCACAGGTGAAAAGTATCAATTCTATGATGTGCACCCTTCTTTATGGTCCAGCACTCACATCCATACATGACTACTGAGAAAACCATAGCTTTGACTAGAAAGACCACTGTCAGCAAAGTAATGTATCTGCTTTTTAATATGATGTCTAGCTTGATCATAGCTTTTCATGCACTCTTTTAATTTTATGGCTGCAGTCACTGTCTGCAGTGATTTCGGAACCTAAGAAAATAGTCTGCCATTTTTTTCCATTGTGTCCTCATCTTTTGGCGTGAAGTGATGGGACCGGAATCACATCCATACATGACTACTGAGGAAACCATAGCTTTGACTAGAAAGACCACTGTCAGCAAAGTAATGTATCTGCTTTTTAATATGATGTCTAGCTTGATCATAGCTTTTCATGCACTCTTTTAATTTTATGGCTGCAGTCACTGTCTGCAGTGATTTCGGAACCTAAGAAAATAGTCTGCCATTTTTTTCCATTGTGTCCTCATCTTTTGGCGTGAAGTGATGGGACCGGATGCCATGATCTTAGTTTTTTGAATGTTGCATTTTAAGCCAGATTATCCAGTCTCCTCTTTCACCTTCGAGAGGCTCTGTAGTTCCTCTCATTTTCTGGCACAAAGGTGGTGTCATGTGCTTATCTGAAGTTATTGATATTTCCCCTGGCAATCTTGATTCCAGCTTGTGCTTCTTTCAGCCTGGCATTTCTCATGATGTACTCTGCATATAAGTTAAATAAACGGGGTGACAATATACAGCCTTGATGTACTCTTTTTTTCAATTTGGAACCAGTCTGTTGTTCCATGTCCTTTTCTAACTGCTGCTTCTCAATCTGCATACAGATTTCTCAGGAGCCAGGTAAAGTGGTCTGATATTCCCATCTCTTTAGGAATTTTCCACAGTTTGTTGTGATCCACACAGCCAAAGGCTATAGCCTAGTCAATAAAGCAGAAATACATGTTTTTTATGGAATTCTCTTGCTTTTTTTTTTTAATGATCCAATGGATGTTGGCAATTTGATCTCTGCTTCTTCTGCCTTTTCTAAATTCAGCTTAAAGATCTGAAAGTTCTTGGTTCACATACTGTTGATGCCTGGCTTGGAGAATTTTGAGCATTACTTTGCTAACATGTGAGTGCAGTTGTGCAGTAGTTTGAACATTCTTTGGCAATGTCTTTCTTTGGGATTGGAATGAAAATGGACCTTTTCCATTCCTGTGGCCACTGCTGAGTTTTCCAAATTTGCTGGCATATTGAATGCAGCACTTTCACAGCATCATCTTTCAGGATTTGAAATAGCTCAGCTGGAATTCCATCACCTCCACTAGGTTTGTTCAGAGTGATGCTTCCTAAGGCCCACTTGACTTCACATTCTAGGATGTCTGGTCTAGGTGAGTGATCACACCATAATGATTATCTGGGTCATGAAGATTTTTTTGTATAGTTATTCTATGTATTCTTGTCATCTCTTCTTAATATCTTCTGCTTCTGTTAGGTCCATACCATTTCTGTCCTACTGAGTTTTCCAAATTTGCTGGCATATTGAGTGCAGCACTTTCACAGCATCATCTTTCAGGATTTGAAATAGCTCAGCTGGAATTCCATCACCTCCACTAGGTTTGTTCAGAGTGATGCTTCCTAAGGCCCACTTGACTTCACATTCTAGGATGTCTGGTCTAAGTGAGTGATCACACCATAATGATTATCTGGGTCATGAAGATTTTTTTGTATAGTTATTCTATGTATTCTTGTCATCTCTTCTTAATATCTTCTGCTTCTGTTAGGTCCATACCATTTCTCTCCTCTATCGAGCCCATCTTTGCATGAAATATTCCCTTGGTATCTGTAATTTTCTTAAAGTGATCTCTGGTTTTTCCCATTCTATTGTTTTCCTCTATTTATTTGCATTGATCCCTTAGGAAGGATTTATTTCTCCTTGCTATTCTTTGGAACTCTGCATTCAGATCTATCTTTCTTTTCTCCTTTTCCTTTTGCTTCTCTTCTTTTCTTAGCTATTTGTAAGGTCTCCTCAGACAAACATTTTGCCTTTTTGCATTATTTTTCTTGGGATGGTTTTGATTACTGCCTCTTGTACAATGTCATGAACCTATGTTCATTGTTCTTCCAGGCACTCTGTCTATCAGATATAATCCCTTGAATCTATTTGTCACTTCCACTGTATAATCATAAGGGATTTGATTTAGGTCATACCTGAATGGTCTGGTGGTTTCCCCCACTTTCTTCAATTTAAGTCTGAATTTGGCAATAAGGAGTTCATGATCTGAGCCACAGTCAGCTCCCAGTCTTGTTTTGCTGACTGTATAGACCTTCTCCATCTTTGGTTGCAAAGAACATAATCAATCTCATTTTGGTGTTGCCCATCTGGTGATGTCCATGTGCAGAGTCTTCTCTTATGTTTTGGAAGAGGGTGTTTGCTATGACCAGTATGTTCTCTTGGCAAAACTCTGTTAGGCTTTGTCCTGCTTCTTGTGTACTCCAAGGCCAAATTTGCCTGTTACTCCAGGTATCTTTTGACTTCCTACTTTTGCATTCCAGTTCCCTATAATGAAAAGGACATTTGTTTGGGGTATTTCTAGAAGATCTTGTAGGTCATCATAGAACCATTAAAGTTCTGCTTCTTCGGCATTAGTGCTTGGCGCATAGTCTTGGATTACTGTGATACTGAATGGATTTGCCTTGGAGATCATGCTGTTGTTTTTGAGACTGCACCCAACTACTGCATTTCTGACTCTTTAGTTGACTATGAGGGCTATTCTATTTCTTCTAAGGGATTCTTATCCACAGTAGTAGATATAATGGTCATCTGAGTTAAATTCACCCATTTTAGTCCATTTTAGTTCACTGATTCCTAAGACGTCAGTGTTCACTCTTGCCATCTCCAGTTTGACCACTTCCAATTTACCTTGATTCAGGGACCTAACATTCCAGGTTCCTATGCAATGTTGTTCTTTACAGCATTGGACTTCACTTTCACCACCAGACACATCCACAACTTGGTACTGCTCTTGCTTTGGCTCAGCCTCTTCATTGCTTCTGGAGCTATTTCTCCACGCTTCTCCAGCAGCATATTGGGCACCTACCGACGTGGAGAGTTCATTCTTCAGTGTCATATCTCTGCCTTTTCATACCATTCATGGGGCTCTCACTGTAAGACTACTGAACTGGTTTGCCATTCCCTTTTCCAGCGGACCATGTTTTGTCAGAACTGTCCACCATGACCTGTCCACCCTGAATGGCCCTACAAGGCTCATAGTTTCACTGAGTTAGATGAGGTTGTGATCCAAGTGATCAGTTTGGTTAGTTTTCTGTGATTGCGGTTTTCATTCTGTCTGCCCTCTGATGGATGAGAATAAGAGGCTTATGGAAGCTTCCTGATGGGAGAGACTGGCTGTGGGTAAAACTGGGTCTCGCTGTGTTCTGTTAGGCAGGGCCATGCTCAGTAAATCTTTAATCAAATTTTCTTCTCATGGGTGAGGCTGTGTTTCCTCCCTCTAGTTTGGCCTGAAGTCAAACTATGGTAGGGATAATGGTGATAATGGTGACCTCCTTCAAGAGGACTTATGTCAGCATGGTGCAACCCCCAGGACTGCTGTAGTCAGTGCCCCTGACCCCGCGGTAGGACACTGCTGACCCTCACCTCTGCCGAGACTCCCGGATGCTCATAGGCAAGTCTGGCTCAGTTTCTTGTCACTGTTCCTTTCTCCTGAGTCACAGTAAACACAGAAAGTTTTGTTGTGCCCTCCAAAAGTCTGTTTCCCTGGGAGTTCTCAGTCCTTCTGCCAGATCTCCAGGTTGGGAAATCTGTTGTGGGCCCTAGAACTTTTGCAGCAATTTGAGATCTTCTTTGGTCTACTGTGCTCCAGTTTGTGGGTTGTCTGCTCAGCAGCTCTACTGTGGCACTAATGGCAATGTCCTCCAAGAGGACTTATGCCATGTGCTGGGCCTCCCAGGTCTGCTGCAGCCAGAGCCCCTGTCCCCATAGAAGGTCACTGCTGACCCACGCCTCCACAGGGTCTAGGGGCCTCCTTAACCAAAGTGAAAGGCTATCAGGCTCCTCTGTCCATGGAATTCTCCAGGCAAGAATACTGGAGTGGGTTGCCTTTTCCTTCTCCAGGGGATCTTCCCAACCCAGGAATTGAACTCAGATCTTCTGAATTTCAGACCGATTCTTAACCAAGTGAGCTACAAGGGAAGTCCCCTGCTTTTAATTAGTGCATCTTTTATTCTCTGTGGTCCTTTCTCTCTTTTTTTTTTTTTCCTTTTCCCTTTTGTTTTACTTTCTCTTCATAGCTTTACAAGCCTCATAAACTTGGATAAAAGACATTGATTTTAAAAAGCTCTTGATGCTTCTTGTGTTCTCTGCCATTTATTCACTCAGATTCAGTGCATATTCACTGAGCACATTTTTTTAAAGCTTAAAATCTGGTGTTTATTAAATGTGCATAATATTTGGATATAACTGGCATTTTACAAAAATCAGTAATGTGCATTACAAATAACTTATTTGGACAGCCTCAAAAATAGTTGGTTAATCTTAAAAAACTGAGCACATATTATAGGCTGGCTGGGTTCCAGGGATAAAATCATGGACAGAACCTGGCACTATCTTTTCTCAGGTAGTATAAACCGAATGGAGAAGACATACATTATTAAAGAATCACAAATAATAAATGCAAAACCACAGCCATCACTAATAGTAAGAGGAAGAGATATGTCCTTGAAACAAGAGGATTTGGCCTAATTTAGTTTCATGGAAAGGTTCCCCAAAAAGGTGACTACTGAACTGAGATCTCAAAGATGACTAGGAATATACCAAGCAAAGCAGAAAGAGGACGTGCAAAAGACCTGCAGTTGTGGTAGTGGGAGGGGAGAGGGATTCATGCAAGGATGCAAGGCACATATGGAAAACTGAAAGGAAGCCAATGGGACCAACGGGGAGACAGGGAGGAAAAGTATGGCCCACAATCCAGGTTAAAGACATAGTCATACTGAGTTCAGTTCAGCTCAGTCACTCAGTTGTATCTGACTCTTTGCGACCCCATGAACTGCAGCACGCCAGGTCTCCCTGTCCGTCACCAACTCCCAGAGTCCACTCAAACTCATTCCATTGAGTTGGTGATCTCATCCAACCATCTCATCCTCTGTCGTCCCCTTCTCCTCCTGCTCCCAACCCCTCCCAGGGTCTTTTCCAATGAGTCAGCTCTTCGCATGAGGCAGCCAAAGAACTGGAGTTTCAGCTTCAACATCAGTCCTTCTAATGAACACCCAGGACTGATTTCCTTTAGAATGACTAGTTGGATCTCCTGGCAGTCCAAGGGACTCTCAAGAGTCTTCTCCAACACCACAGTTCAAAAGCATCAATTCTTCAGTGCTCAGCTTTCTTCACAGTCCAACTCTCACATCCATACATGACCACTGGAAAAACCATAGCCTTGACTAGAAGTCCTTCTAATGAACACCCAGGACTGATTTCCTTTAGAATGACTAGTTGGATCTCCTGGCGGTCCAAGGGACTCTCAAGAGTCTTCTCCAACACCACAGTTCAAAAGCATCAATTCTTCAGTGCTCAGCTTTCTTCACAGTCCAACTCTCACATCCATACATGACCACAGGAAAAACCATAGCCTTGACTAGACGGACCTTAGTCAGCAAAGCAATGTCTCTGCTTTTTAATATGCTGTCTAGTTTGGTCATAACTTTCCTTCCAAGGAGTAAGCATCTTTTAATTTCATGGCTGCAATCACCATCTGCAGTGATTTTGGAGCCCAGAAAAGTAAAGTCAGCCACTGTTTCCTCATCTATTTGCCATGAGGTGATGGAATTGGATGCCATGATCTTAGTTTTCTGAATGTTGAGCTGTAAGCAAACTTCTTCACTCTGCCTTGTAAGCCAACTGAACTTACAGCTGAAGGATGAATTCCAGTTCCACAAGGCCATTAATCCACCCAATGAACGCCAGGCTTCTTCTTCTTTTTTTTTTTTTTTTGTAGCAAAATTCAAATTCCAAATTGTCTTCATTGGTGTCTAAATTTGTGGCAGTTCCAAATGGTTGGTGGGTTCAAATATCCTTATGCCAACAAGTCTAGGATTTTATGCCCTAGGTTAGTGTGACTTTCAGCAGGTAGGAACAATTTCTTTTTAAAAAGTTACACTTTGAATTAAGTTACTTATGGACATAATGGATTATAAATAACATGATGTGAGCTACTGAAAACCACTTCACTTTTTATGTGTGCAGTAATAAGGTGCAGTATAATTTATGGTTTACAAAGTTATAGACCCAGAGTCATAGCTCCAGAACACAGCATGTAGAATAGTTTAGCTTTAAAATTAATTTAGTTTATTTACTTGTTTATTTGTTCTCCCGGGGGAGCTACACTGAATCGTCATTGCTGTGCCCAGGGTTTCTCTGGTTCCAGTGGGCAAGGGCTACTCCTTGTTGCAGTGGGTGAGCTTCTTATCGCAGGGGCATCTCTGGTTCTAGAGCACGGACCCTGGAGTGCATGGGCTTCATTCGTTGTCGCACACAGGCTCAGTAGTTATGACGCAAAACTTAGTTGCTCCGAGGTATCTAGAATCTTCCTGGACTAGGGAACCCATGTCCCCTCCACCAGCAGGTGGATTCTTATCCACTGCACCACCAGGGAAATCCTAGAATAGTTTTCTTATAATTTTCAGTTTTCCTTCTAAGATTGGCTACTGAAAAATTTACTTTTGCATTTTAGCGGCAACACCAGTACCTGTTCTTAGTATATCAGAATTCAGAAATCACGCAATTTCAGAATTGAACGAGATCTCCGTAGACCATCTAGTTTGCCTCCTCTTTGTTCCTCTGGAAACAGTCATGTCATCCATCTGGGCAAGGTGAAAGTCTTCCCTTTAATCCAAAGATATCTGGAAAAATATTTCCTCTCAGAACGAAGGTTTGATATGTAGCAATTCTTGCAGAATTCCACCCCAAAACATTGCTTGTATTTGTCAAATATCCTCTTGTACTTGTGAAAATAGTCACAAGTTTTCATATTATTGAAGATATCCTGGGAGTTTTTAGGGCAGTTCCCTACAGGGGATTAACTGTGTGTGTAAGAATGACTGCAACTTCAGCAGCATGAGAAAAATTGTCTGCTAAGCCCTGAGATAAGGAATAGGTTTCTGAATTAATTTATGCAAACTAGACCCATAAATATGAAGTGTAAAGAACACATGTGAAAAATGGGATGATAATTAGATCATAAAAAGCATTTGATATATCAGAATGTAAGCTTGGAGACTGAAAAGGGCAATCTACCTTGCATCGCAAACAGAAAAGGACTGTGAATATAATCATGAAGTTTTGCTCAAAATAAAGACAAATTCATATACTTTTGAGGGGGTAGAAGAGGAGTAAGTCAACATAAGCAAATAAACTATCAATACCTAATATGATCAGTCTACTCTTTGCAGCATGATGTCATGATTTGATATGCTACTGCTTAGTGCTTAGAGATTTACTGAGAACGGAATGCCTGCATAGGAGGCAACACTAGTGTAAAGAATACGCCCGCCAGCGCAGGAGACATAAGAGAGGCCATCCGATCCCTGGGTCAGGATCTCCTGGAAGAGGGCAGGGCAACCCACTCCAGTATTCCTGCCTGGAGAATCCCATGGACAGAGCAGCCTGGTGGGCTACAGTCCACAGGTTGCAAAGAGTCGGACCTGACTGGAGTGATTTAGCATACATAAAACTGCAACCATGTACCTGCATTTCGTCATAAACTAGCATCTTTAGTTTGAGGACAAGAAAAAGAAAAAAAAAATTTTATCTCTTTCTTGCCATCTGTGGCTTTCTCTGTGAGATTTCCTCACTCAAATTATGACACCCTGACTCCTCCAGGGAGTGGTTTGTAAATGACAATCCTCTGAGCCCCATATAGAATTTATTTGAAAATTAATTCCTCCATGTATAAGCAACAAATAAACAGATACAGGCCTAGGCCATACTAAATAACCTTTAATGTCATTCAATTCTTCTGAAAAAAAAAAAAAAAAAGGAAACTATTTATTCACTGCAAGCCCAAATCTGCCATGGAAACGATAACAAACAATGAATAGCAGCAAGAAATTATGTGACAGATTGTGTGACAATTATTAGTATAGAAATTCAGAGCAAAGGGATGATTGTTCCAAGGGGATGAAATGGCAATAATTTATTGAGTGCTAACCTGTGCTAAAGGCCTTCCCTGGTGGCTATACTGTGGATTCAGTGAAATAAGTAGCTATAGAAAGTTATTTGCTTTTACATTAAAGAACAAAGTGGTCACTGAGATAGAAAGCACTTGCAACCACCAGCAATTTTCTTTAGTTAGAATTTCCATTTTTAAGAAACAGGGTTGTGGCAGTTAAAGGTGGTATTCATAGCACATATAACACATTGTATACATTCTACTGGTGGAGTGAAAATACTGTTTCATCAAAATTACTTAATTCATCATCAGATATCATACAACGCATGTCATAGGCGGAAAGTTAACATTTTGATGTGACTGAAAGGGTATAATTTTAGTTATAAGTCCTTTATTCTAATTAATTTTAACGTCAATCATTCTTGTTCTTTATTCATTGAAATATTTTTATGTACCTATACATAATCCCTTATAGATAATGAATCTACTGTCTGTTTTACCTGTCTTGTATATCTTTCTATTAATGTTAATTTTTCAAAGGGTTCTTTTTTGTCTTTTTTAAAAAAATATCCTCATAAACAAATTAATAAGTGCAGTAAAATAAATTACAGATATGTTTTCTTAGTTTAGGTATTACAATATACACTGAACACAATGAATGTACATTACTACTGAGTGAATGAACTGAACTGAACATTACTATAAATAATGTTATGAAGAGGATCAGGGAACAATTTTGCATTTTTACTGTCACCAGAACTCTAGTAATATTTTGCTTGTTATTGTTTGCTAAAAGTGAAATGAAGAGAAAGCATTCTCTGTAATTGGAGGATTTAGATATTAGATTTCATATGAAGAAAAGATTGAAGACAACTCAGTCTCTTTCCTCACTCCCTCTTACACACATGAATGCACGTGCGCGCGCACACACACACACACACACACACACACACACACACACATACACTACAAAACAGATGAGCTTTGACCTATATGTTTTATGGCAAATCTGTCTTCAAAAGTGCTTGGCAAGCAGCTTTGCATTATTGGAAAATTAACATTACAATTATAAAGTTAAAATTTTACCTTAATATTTTAGTTGCAAACATAAAAAAAATTATTTAACTTTTCAGGGTAAAGCTATTATGTAAAACAAGGCACACTGTGCTTTAAAAGTCATGTTCCCATGCTCCTTTTTAGTTTTGATATTTAAAAAAGTTATAGTCTTGTGCTTTTACTTTACATATGCAACCCCAATCGACTCTGTTCCACTTTCCAGCTCATTTTTATGATCTAAAAAGTGTGGCCAAACAATCATAAGAGAGCAGGAGACACTACTGTCCAGAAACTGAGTGTTCAGATTACACCCTGTCTGCCTCTCTGGTGAGCTGGTAAATAAGAATCCCGTCAGAGACATCACAACAACACAACCTCCCAAACAATCTACCCAGAGAAGACACGGCTTAGACACACAGAGGCACATACAAGGTCAGCATTCCCATCTCAACTGTGTGTTTACAGAACATCGGAAGCATTGGTACTTCTTTTTGAGTCATTAGGCTTGAGAGAACATATTTTGACAACTTTAACACTCTTCTAGAAAAGCAAAAAAATAAAATCTGGGTGCTTCAGAATCAAGTGATTTACTGTGTGGATTATTCAGGTTGTTGGGCTTAAAATCACAGCTGAAGACCTGGGATTCTCATGCAATTACACATTTAAAGTGAGATAAATTGGCACTCACAGTTGTGGCAGGTGGCCCCACTGTATCCAGTCTCATCGCAAGTGCATTTGAAGCTGTCCCATGTTTGAGAGCACTTCCCACCATGCTCACAGTGATTGGGCACACATCTGTCAGAGAAAGAGACAAACAGAAATAAACCAACAAGCAAATGAGATTTATGAGTGGCCAAATTCCAAGCTGTCTGGGCAATATATCATTTCAATGCCAGGTTGCCTCAACAAGGCAATTAATCCTTGTTAGTTTAAGCAGATTAATAGGATTCATGATGGAAGGTGCCAAACACACAAAAGATGATGTATCACAGGCATGGTGTTTCCTGTTTTTGAGTAAACAGTAGAAATTAACAAACAGTTGAGAGATTCATTTGCATATCACAGATTCCTTTTATTTTCTTTTGCACAAAGACACTAGTTAAATTTTCTTCCAGTGAGAGACAAAACATTAACCATCTTGTTTTATGTGCTATCCTTTATCAAAGCCAATAATACCAAGTCAGAAAGGGTTTTGTTTTTTGTTTAACAGCAATTTGAGCTTCTGAAATGGTCATAACAAATAGAATGTACTAGCCTTATAAGAAAAGATTTCTAAGTCTTCCTTTCCCCTTCTCCTATGCCCTTCTGGCTAAGAACCACCACCTACATAATGAGGTAGCAAGTATAATATAGGGGAAAAGTACACGTTTGTATTCAAATCTTCGTTTTTGCATTTCCTTGATGGCCAATTGGGATAATGTAATTTAACCTTTCTAAGCCTCACTATTCTCATTTGAAAAATGAAGTAATTATACATATCTGATAATTTTGAGGTTAGGAGATAATGTTCATAAAGTAGGTAATTTAACAAGCAAGAAAGAGAGGGCCAACAAGCAGAAGCTATGAATATCTAAACCACAACTTATAGGGCACAATTTTATACTTTGCCTGTACCCTAGACATAGTTAAGTTGGAATCTGCTCTGGAAAACTGTTTCAATAGCACAAATTACTTTCTTCTTATGTATTAGCAATCACAAAAAAATGTCTAGATTTGAATGGGAAACTATCTAAAGCAGAAAAGCCCACCCATATTAAAAAGACAGAACTCATAACAGCGGGTCACAGGTTGATAGACAGAGAAACATCCTTCAAATATCAATAATCATAAAAGCCTGATAGCGTCTTGCTGCAAAACAGAATAGGACTGACCTCAGAGATACTAGTCTCCATTCCCTGTTCTTAATTTACCATCAGCCATGCCTAAAACTACACTAGCAGGGCATAGCCCTATTTGGCATGAAATGCTGTTCCTCTCTAACTCTACAAATTTTTCATCAGGCAACAAACAATTATTGAGCACTCTGGGAAACAGAAGATAAATCAGATTCTATTTGCTGCCTTTCAAGAGCTTAAGCCTAGAAAGGTAAAACCTTGTATCCACAAAAATCATCATATGAGGTGGAAATAAAAAGTGGCATGAGGGAGGGACTAGTAATGCACTATGGAATTTCACATGAGGGGTCTAGCTTACAATAAACTGCTGCTAGTGGAGCCTCAATGAACAGACAGACTGCAAGAGAAGAAAATGAGAGGAAGAACATTATGAAGGAAAAATACAGCATCGGAAAGAGGATAATGATGGGCTTTTATGAGGTGGGATAGAAAATTCACTCTACATTTAATAGGCACTTATATTCCATCTGAATTTGGACTGGGTATTATTCAGGCTCCAAAGGTGTTTCTCCTCCAAAGACCCTATAATGTACATGGAGGTGGGAGATACGATTGATGCAAAATGCAATACCAAGATGAATTTGATGAGTCATCAAAGCATATAAAATGTTACAGCAATGTGGAGATTAGAGCAGTTATGGGTAGAATATAAATAAAGGGTCTAATAAAGTTTTTTCCATGATCCAGTAGATGTGGGCAATTTGATTTCTGGTTCCTCTGCCTTTTCTAAAACCAGCTTGAACATCAGAGAGTTCACGCTTCACGTATGTTGAAGCCTGGCTTGGAGAATTTTGAGCATTACTTTACTAGCAGGTGAGATGAGTGCAATTGTGCGGTAGTTTGAGCATTCTTTGGCATTGCCTTTCTTTGGGATTGGAATGAAAACTGACCTTTTCCATTCCTGTGGCCACTGCTGAGTTTTCCAAATTTGCTGGCATATTGAGTGCAGCACTTTCACAGCATCATCTTTCAGGATTTGAAATAGCTCCACTGGAATTCCATCACCTCCACTAGCTTTGTTCGTAGTGATGCTTTCCAAGACCCACCTGACTTCACATTCCAAGATGTCTGGCTCTAGACTAGTGATCACATCATCATGATTATTTGGGTCATGAAGATCTTTTTTGTATAGTTCTTCAGTGTATTCTTGCCACCTCTTCTTAATATCTTCTGCTTCTGTTAGGTCCATACAATTTCTGTCCTTTATCAAGCCCACCTTTGCATGAAATGTTCCCTTGGTATCTCTAATTTTCTTTAAGAGATCTCTAGTCTTTCCCACTCTGTTATTTTCGTCTATTTCTTTGCATTGATCACTGAGAAAGGCTTTCTTATCTCTGTTTGCTTTTCTTTGGAACTCTGCATTCAGATGCTTATATCTTTCCTTTTCTCCTTTGCTTTTCACTTCTCTTTTTTTCACAGCTATTTGTAAGGCCTCCCCAGATAGCCATTTTGCTTTTTTGAATTTCTTTTCCATGGGGATGGTCTTGCTCTCTGTCTCCTGTACAATGTCATGAACCTCATTCCATAGTTCATCAGGTACTCTATCTATCAGATCTAGGCCCTTAAATCTGTTTCTCACTTCCACTGTATAGTCATAAGCGATTTCATTTAGGGCATATCTGAATCGTCTAGTGGTTTTCTCTAGTTTCTTCAATTTAAATCTGAATTTGACAATAAGAAGTTCATGATCTGAGCCATAGTCAGCTCCTGGCCTTATTTTTGCTGACAGTATAGAGCTTCTCCATCTTTGGCTATAAAGAATATAATCATCTGATTTTGGTGTTGACCATCTGATGATGTCCGTGTGTAGAGTCTTCTCTTGTGTTGTTGGAAGAGGGTGTTTGCTATGACCAGTGCGTTCTCTTGGCAAAACTTTATTAGCTTTTCCCTGCTTTGTTCCATACTCCAAAGCCAAATTTGTCTATTACTCCAGGTATTTCTTGACTTCCTACTTTAGCATTCCAGTCCCCTATAATGAAAAGGACATCTTTTTTGGGTATAAGTTCTAAAAAGTCTTGTAGGTCTTCACAGAGCCATTCAACTTTGACTTCTTCAGCGTTACTGATTGGGGCATAGACTTAGATTACTGTTATATTGAATGGTTTGCCTTGGAAACAAACAGAGATCATTCATTTTTGAGACTGCATCACTTGACTGCATTTTGGACTCTTGTTGACCATGATGGCTACTCTATTTCTTCTAAGGAAAACCATCTATAGTTTAGTTGGTATCATCTGAATATTTCCAGAGCAATCCTTTACCAAGTACAGAGGAATGTTTCTGAAGAATATGAAAGGATTAAAAGTGCATTTAGGCTCATCTGCCTTATCAGAACTGACTCAAATATGTTCCTTTTTATAGCTGAGTAATATTCCATTGTGTATCGTATATGTACCACAACTTCCTTATCCATTCATCTGTTTATGGACATCTAGATTGCTTCCATGTCCTAGCTATTGTAAGTAGTGTGGCAACCCAAAGCTGGAGTTCTGTAACAATGGGGAGAGGACATATGTATACCTATGGCTGATTCATGTTACTGTATGGCAGAAACCATCACAAAACTGTAAAATAATCATCCTCTAATTAAAAATAAAAATTTAAAAAGTGCATTTATTGAGATATAAGATTAAGAGCATGAAAGTAGGAAAATATTGAGCCATTTGGCTGGAAGTTAACAGTGGGCAAGTTGTCTTCTTAGATGTGTTGTGCTTATGACAAGGAGTTAACTGGGAAAAAAACACATCATTTAAAGGGGTTCTCGGATACAAAAGAATAGAGCAGATACAAAAGAATAGAGCTGTGACCTCCCAAACACCTGCCATGGTGAAGAAGGTCAGATAAAGTCATGTGACCCTCAGTGTTCTAGAATTTCCTAAGCACCCAGCAGGTGGAGGTGAAGGACTCCATCTCTGCTTCACTCCAAACACATACTTGTTCAAATCAACAAACATTTTTGGAACCTGGCGATCTGTAAAATACTTGGTGAAGTGCCTTGGAGGATCCTGTGATTCACTAGAAAAGCCAAGAGAGATAAATATGTGATTCCAGATTCTGAAATAATTAATGGGCAAAGAGCAAAAAAGGCGAGTGATGGTGTGTCTTTGTGTGACTAGGCAACTTTGAAATTGCTGCTTTTACTTTAAACCAGTCATTCTCATAGGACTCTTAAAAGTGAATAAGAAGAAAAATATTTTGCAGTCAGATATGCAATATCTTAGTGTTAAAATGAAGCCATCTCTATGATATTTCATTAGTCTGCTTCATAAGAATGAAAGACTAGGGTCTTTCTTAATAAACTTGGCTTCTTTATTAAGTAAGACTCCAGAATAGCTAAGGCCGTCCCCAGCAGAATCTTTCAGAGATGCATATAAATGAGGTGATCATATGAATAGATGCATTTAAAATTGGATTTCTCTTCACCATCATATTTTACTTAATTTTTCATGGTTAATTTTCTTTCTCTCTTGCTGTCTTTCTCTCACAAACGCATACAGAGCAAAAAGGGTTTATGGTCTGTTAGCTTAGTCATGCAAAGAAAGATGGGAATGGGTGCTCTGGTTGGAAAAAGAAACTGCTGATGCCCTCAAATATAGAAAAACAAAATATCTAATGGTGAAAATGTGGTGGGCAGGGTGCAAAAATTCTTAGAAATATTTTGCAAGGTTTCAGGCAGCTATCTCTATATTCACAATGATATTTCTGTCTTGTCAGCATTTTTCCTTTATTTGTGTTGGACTTTATGACATATCTAAGAATAATAAATAATTTATAAGATGCAATAATGGCCTGGTACTTTTCTGGCAGATTTTTAAAAAATTCTTTTCTAATAACTCATTTAATAAACTCTTGAGTTCTTTTCTCTAGAACATTTCACACAACAATGCTTTGTTTTAAGGGTTGTCTATCAATGAGTGCAAAGCATTCATTATGCATTCAAAGCCTGCTTTTTGTCAATCCCTTTCTTGCCTCCTTTTATTTTTCCTGTTTAAGTGGCATTTTTCTGGGAGTAATCTGATTCTTTGGGATGTAAAATGAAATGATGCTAGGAAAAAAAATTAACTCTTTAGGCTCATAGAGACAATTACAGTCTTTCATAGCAATGATTACATTTCAAAATACAATTCCACTGAATACATGCTCTTGATCATTTGCCTACTCATCCCTACTCAGATGCATGAACACACACACAGGGATTGGACTGCTCTGCTGTGGAAAAGGAAAAATAAACAGCATTTTCCACATATATTCCTAAGAAATAATAATGTCTTCTTGTTCTATCAGAGATTTACTGAACATATATACTTAAGCAGCTGCTCTGGCCATTGTCTGAAATTAATGCAGTGTGTGATGTCTATGCACTTTTATAAGCCTTAAGGATAATCTCAAAGCAGGCAACAGGGGATCAGAGAGGGTTCTCTATTCTTGATGATTTTCTGCCCTGCAGCTCAGCCTCCTGCCTGAGCTACCTCACAGTCAGCACATCTAGTACCAGGGCATGTGTTTCTAGAAGTAGAATTCTAGGTACACTTAGTGGTATGTATGTCTTGTGCTTTCCTGAACCTCTTTGTACCCAAGGATGTAATTTTCAGGCTGGCCAACTGTGGTTTGGTTGTGGACCCATGATTTTATACATATCTGAAGTAACTAGTCCTTTTGTGAATGAGAAGCTTCAGGCAAAGGATGAATGAAAACTGAGAAGAATAGCAGGGCTTATTAAGGGGTGCAACTACACCTCAAGACGGACACAAGTCCAGTGATACCAGGGCACTGGGAGGCCAGCAGATTCACATCTGAGAACAAAACCATGCAGGAAGGGCAGGAAACAGGTGGCCAGCGCTCTTTAAACAGTCGCTTGGAGTTTTTCAGAGATCAGAATGTCATCTAGTGAAAGCAAAGGTTAGTTTCACTCCAGGAAGGCAAGCATGGAGAAAAACCTATACTTCTCTGGGGAGATGGCAATGTCTTTTTCTCACATTTAACCATGCACTCTCTCATGGACATATGTGACCCCTCTAGCCTGGATTTAGAAGTTTGGACCTGTATACTAGTTTCTCAATTCAAAGATGCTCTTTGTTCTAAGATGTGCTATTGATGAATAACTGCTTTTCCCCCCTACACAGTCCAGAAGTAACCCAATGCAAGAAGTAATCAACATAATGTAAGAGATATTCTGATTTCAGAAATGTTATAATTTTAAAATGTGCTCTCTACCATGTGTAAAATAGATAGCTAGTGGGAAGCTGCTACAGAGAGTAGGGAGCTCAGCTCAGTGCTCTGTGATGACCTAAAGTGGTGGAATTGGGGGTGGGGGGCAGGCTCAAGAAGAAGGGATATATGCATACATACAGCTGATTCACTTCCTTGCACAGCAGAAACTAACACACCATTGTAAGGCAATTATACTATATTTTTTAAAATGATATATATATATATATATAATTGTTACAAATAAAAGTGTGCTTCTTGTTAATCTCCAGATACAGAATTTTAACTAGAATGCCCCTATAGTCATGACATGGATCCTTATTCCCTCACATAGGCATGCATGCATACACTGAGGCATTTCTATAGGTAAGCCATGCTCTAACTGTTGGAAGTGATTAAAAAATAAATTAAGCTTTATCTCCTTTCCTCATATACCTTATGGTTTACGAAAAGATAGAAACATTCTGTTCAGTCCCAAAGTGGAGATGATAAGTACCCAAGTGTGGTTGATTAAAAAAAAAAAAGCTTGGGAAATAAATACTATGTTTGGGGTATTTATCTCCAAGTCATTGCTTCAAGACTCACTAGGGAGGGAAGGGGATTGGGTAAGGAAAAGTTTCCTAGAGAAAGTGGCATTTTCCCCTGCCTGGTGGTGCAGAGGTTAAAGCATCTGCCTGCAATGTGAGAGACCTGGATTCAATCCCTGGGTCAGGAAGATCCCCTGGAGAAGGGCATGGCAACCCACTCCAGTATTCTTGCCTGGAGAATCCCATGGACGGAGGAGCTTGGTGGGCTACAGTCCACGGGTCACAAAGAGTCGGACACAACTGAGCAACTTCACTTTTACTTTCACTTGAATGATGAGTAGTTGTATTCAACTTTTTCAACTTAATAGTTCAAATCATCTTTAAAAATTAATTTTTTCAAATTCTGGTGCATTACATGTTTCAGCCTGAACTTTCACTTATCACTGACTCTGTTCATAGTTTATACTTGTGTTGTTGGCACTGGGCTTTATTTTTATTACACTATCATATCATCAGACTAACTTTGAACCAGTGTTCTTTAAACTCAAATTTTCCTGAATACCTGGGTGCCTTAACACAGTGCTCTGGGTAACTGCTACGTGACAAAATCCATATATGACTTCTGTTCTTCAAAAAACATTACCCTGATTAGGAATTTTGATTGTGAATTAAAAAGGTAACTAAAGACACGAGATAATGAATTAGGAGAATTGGGGAAAACAGTAAATGCCCTAGGAAGGGAAGGAAAGGAGAGAAAGTTTGTATTTTCTGGAAAACAATATCTCACAGGCTGTATTTTCTTTAAAAAAAGAAAAGGGAAAAGGTGGAGAAGGATCAGAGCCTCCTAGAAGGGGACAGTGGAGAAGCCAGAGCACAGAGGAGGGGATTTTCAGTGGCTGGGGATGTCAGCTGACCATCTGAGTTCAAGATACGTCTATGCTGAGATATTTATAATGAGAATTAAATAAAGGTCAGCGCTTTGTATTGAGCACTTGCTTTTTTTGTCAGGAATAGCGCTAGGCCCTGGAGAAAGAAACATTACTGATATACTAATATACTAACCTCAAATCTGTTGGGAAGGACTGTCCAGCCAATAGATAATATTGATATCTTAGGAACTGATATTATCTTAGGTAGTATCAATATCTAAGGTATCAATATCTTAGTAAGAAGGAGGTAACCTATTGACAAAGAGGACCTTTTGAGGGTCTTGGGTCGAGGAAGATGTTTGCAAAGCAACATTATTGAGCGCAGAGAAATGAATGCCAGGTGTCAGGAAACAGCTAGGAGACTCATGCAAAATCCACTTGTAATGTTTATTTCTTTAATTACATGTTTCAGCCTGAACTTTCACTTATCACTGACTCTGTTCATAGTTTATACTTGTGTTGTTGGCACTGGGCTTTATTTTTATTACACTATCATATCATCAGACTAACTTTGAACCAGTGTTCTTTAAACTCAAATTTTCCTGAATACCTGGGTGCCTTAACACAGTGCTCTGGGTAACTGCTACGTGACAAAATCCATATATGACTTCTGTTCTTCAAAAAACATTACCCTGATTAGGAATTTTGATTGTGAATTAAAAAGGTAACTAAAGACACGAGATAATGAATTAGGAGAATTGGGGAAAACAGTAAATGCCCTAGGAAGGGAAGGAAAGGAGAGAAAGTTTGTATTTTCTGGAAAACAATATCTCACAGGCTGTATTTTCTTTAAAAAAAGAAAAGGGAAAAGGTGGAGAAGGATCAGAGCCTCCTAGAAGGGGACAGTGGAGAAGCCAGAGCACAGAGGAGGGGATTTTCAGTGGCTGGGGATGTCAGCTGACCATCTGAGTTCAAGATACGTCTATGCTGAGATATTTATAATGAGAATTAAATAAAGGTCAGCGCTTTGTATTGAGCACTTGCTTTTTTTGTCAGGAATAGCGCTAGGCCCTGGAGAAAGAAACATTACTGATATACTAATATACTAACCTCAAATCTGTTGGGAAGGACTGTCCAGCCAATAGATAATATTGATATCTTAGGAACTGATATTATCTTAGGTAGTATCAATATCTAAGGTATCAATATCTTAGAAGAAGGAGGTAACCTATTGACAAAGAGGACCTTTTGAGGGTCTTGGGTCGAGGAAGATGTTTGCAAAGCAACATTATTGAGCGCAGAGAAATGAATGCCAGGTGTCAGGAAACAGCTAGGAGACTCATGCAAAATCCACTTGTAATGTTTATTTCTTTTCCTGTCCATTAAAATGTGAACATTAACATATAAATAAGACATTCTGTATATAGAATTATAACAAAATACAACTTTTAAGTTAAACAGCAAGCTTAATGGTCTGTTTTCAGCAGATAACTATTATTTATAAACTGACCTGAGTCAAGCTTACTCTTGGGGGATACATTTTCCATATTTTTGGCTGACATTTCTAGGTCCCTGAGCAGATCTTATTAGCTTGGTGATTTTAATCTCTGCCTTTTAAAAATGAAGGTCTTTGGCTCAGAATTTCTTCAGTTGATTTATACTGTCCTTATCCTTTTCATCATGCTGCCGTCTCCCCCAGTGATATTAAAGAGTGATTATTGGGCTTGATCAACACCACAGGCTCCTTTTTTATATAACAGTTGAAGATACATAGGTTTTACTGATCAATTTAAAATTCCTTGTAAACTGTATTTATATGCTGAGCTCTTGAAACAGAATAAGCAAATTCTTAACCTTGAGAAGAGATGGATGCCTCTGTGTTTTCTGTCATTTTAGGCAATATTACTTCTAGTGTTTATTGGCCCAACTAAAGTTCATGTAGGACCTAAAAGGAAGCTCTGGAAATGGCATTATCTGTTATTTCCTCTGTCTTCTTTTCTGTGTTACATACTCCTAGTTTACAAATAAACTGACATTTATATTAATCAGCTCTCTAAAGCAAACATAGCTGAAGAAGGGCTAATATATCATCCCAAAATTGCTACCTAAGTTCTAATTCCACAATCTTTATTGCTGCTGAAGATAAATGGCTTAAAGGAAAAAGGAAATTTGAAGTTTGCAGTGGTCTGATAACTGTGGGAAAGAAAACATTCTGCATTTTGAGATACATTCTAAATAAAATTTTAAATTATTTTGATGAACCAATAAAAATTAGACTTTATAAAAATGCATATTTACCATTTTCCCCAAGAGGTTATTTTAGATTAATGCCACATTAATAAGTCTCAGTTTTGCTTCTGGAATGGTTCCAGAACTCCTTGCCCAAGTCTAAGAATGTAAGCAACTGTATAGCAATGACCAAAATACTTACTGCCAGAATCGGGATGAAATCCAAAGACTTAAATAGGCTTCTTAAGAAATAGCATTAAATTTGAATAGTTTTTCACAAGGTGGAATATCACAGCCATTAGATAAAAAATCTTCTGACAGGGTCTGAGAAATGTAAGCTCAGACCTACAGATCATAATGCAGGTAAGACACGCAGTAGACTGGTCTTCGATCTTTTATAGCACTGAAACTTGGGACTGTCTAATGATGTTAACGCAAGATGCTTAATGCTTGTCCATCAGCCTCTGAAACATCCCTATAATTAAATTTCAAGGCTGTGCTCCATAGCTCACTGGTATAGATATTAGGGTTGAAAAGGTCTCATTGATATGAATGGCATAAGTCATCTAGATGCCCAGGGAGAGATGCCATCTTAAATATCATCCTTTGATTAACTCTGAAAGAAATACATCTACTAGGAAGCAGTGAAGGGTTACCTGAAGGTCTATGGAGAAGTAGGTGGTGCCTTTGATGAAAAATTATGGAGTGAATCTCAAGATAGGGCAGCAGAGCAAAACAGAGATGGTATTGTATACAAGTAAATACAAGTTCTGGGGAGAAAACAAACAAACAAAAAAACTGCCAGACTTTAGGCATGCACTGCCATTGCCACCAAGGTTTCCAAGCCTTCCTCTAGATTCTATAGGAGGAACTATGGTTTTATAAGAAAGTGAAAGAGTTCATTACTCAGCTATGTCCAACTCTTTGTGATCCTATGGACTGTAGCCCACGGGGCTCCTCTGTCTGTGGAATTCTCCAGGCAAGAATACTGGAGCGGGCTGCCATTTCCTTCTCCAGGGGATCTTCCTGACCCGGGAATCAAAGCCAGGTCGTCTACATTGTGGGAAGATTCTTGAGCCACCAGGAAGGCCACCAAGTACCTCCTAATTCCAAAGACCACTACTTCCTGCTAAAGCTAAAGTTTCAATCTAGCTTCAGCTGAAACCGCTGCGCTTCATTTTAAGCAGAAAGAAACAGGATCATTGCGAAGGCAACATGTAGATTAGTAAGAGTCTTTATCGGAGCTTCAGCAGCACCGTTATTCTTTCCAACTTTTTGAACTTGAGCAATTTCTATTGCCTACATGAGCTTCATTTTATATTTGGAGGGAGGCATAGTATCCATACCCCTCTTTAGAATCAAACTTTGTAAATAACAGTGTTACATCCATTGAGAATTGTTACTATTCAGAATCAGTTTGTACATAAAGCAGTTCATTTTTGTTGGGAAACTATTAACTATGGATATTAGGAATATCAATAAGAATAACAAACAAAGATCTTCAACTTTGACAAGTGTTCCTAAATATAGTATACTTACTCATTCTCCATTGGGTGGATACTTAGGAGTTTAGGAGTTTCTCTGGAACCCAGGGACCCTGTGTCTGAAATTTGTAGTATTTGCCACCAGATGGCGCTGTGTAGCAAGTAAACAAGTAGTGCCTCTGTCTCCAGTAAGGAGTTACCTGTGCTCCTTTCAGCACAGAGTAAAATAATTTATGGAAAAGTACTCCTGATGGTTACTTGCAAATGTGCACGATATTTTTAAGGCAATATAAGTAGGTTTGGAGAAGGAAATGGCAACCCACTCCAGTACTCTTGCCTGGAGAATCCCATGGAGGGAGGAGCCTGGTGGGCTACAGTCCATGGGAGTCACAAAGAGTCGGACACGACTGAGCGATTTCACTTTCACTTTTCATAAGTAGGTTATTGGTAATAACATGTAAATAACTGATATCTAATGTCGTATGTGTGTCTTATCCATCTTCCTGTGACTTTAAGGGAGTGAATATTTTTGTGGCTAGATCAGCACCCAGCTTCTCAAGGGTGTCTGCTTTGAGTAGAAGTAATGATCTACAACCAGGATAATCTTGAGTGATTATAATGGTGATCTGTACTACATAGTGTTTGTTGAGTTTTGTTGTTGTTTTCACCTTAGAGGTGCAACTGTTACCCCATGCCTGCTTTAAGGCTTGCTGTTTACAGTGCTCCTCCAAAGCCTTCGATAATGTCTCTTCTGAATTCTCTTTAAGCGGCAGCAAATGTGGTGCCAACAGGAGGTGGACGGCATTTTTAAAAGCTACAAACAACTGCCCCAGATTCTTTTCTGTCCACCTCAAAATTTTGACCCTGTCACATCTTTCTTACCTTTCAAATCTCTTCCATTGTTTGCTGCTGTTGTTCCTTGGATTGTGCCCTGTTTCTTGGGTAAATCTTAGGTCTTTTCTTGTTCTCCTTTCCTAGCTAAACTCCATCAGCATTGTGATACCTAAGAGGTAGTCTTGGATTCTTCTAACAATGGTCTACTTTTGTCTCTAATAAGCAGTCCATGTAGTTACAGGTAACAAGTACTTATAAAAATCCAGGTGGTTTAGTGCTATGGTTAAGAGAGATCAACTGAGTCTTGAAGTCATCTGGACCTGCATTTTTCCCACACTGATGGATCTCACCAATCCTTATAATGATCAGGAGTCAACTCTTTGTGGACCACCTAAGCTGCCAAGATCCCCCTTCTTCTGGACTCTATGAAATGCTGCTGTACAAGATTCAATATCCTTTAATATGCATATGTTTCAGAAAAGCTAGTTTAATTTATCAAGTACTAAAATATAGAGTTCTTATAAAATTAGGTCACCAGGGGCAGCAGTTCAGCAATTCACTAGGAAAACTCTGTCACGAACCCTACTTCTCCTACTGGACCGACAGTAGACGTGGTGGCTTGAGCCACTCTCTTGGATTATAAGGTGGTCTTCAGAAAGGCAGCTACTTTGAGCAGGGAAAGTGAACAACAGGAGTCTGGGTTCCAGACACGTGGTGGAGAATCCTATCTGCCTTTGACTCTCTGTCTAGATTTTATGAGAGAAATGAACTTCAATCCAGTTGTAGTGGCTTGAATCATGGCCCTCATGTCCACATCCTATCCATGTAACCTGTGAATGAATGGAAGCCTATTGGGAGACAGAGTCTTTGCAAAATATTTAGCTGAAGGATCACAAGATGAGATCATCTTGAATGGCCTGGGTGGGCCCTGAATTCAATTTTAAGCGTTTTCATTGCAGACAAAGAGGAGAGACACACAGATAGAGGAAGAGAAGGCTCAGACACAAAGAAGCGAAGGGGCGGTGAAGACAGGGGCAGAAATTGGAATGATCCAGTTGCAAGGAAGGCTGGAAGCCACCAGAAGCTGGAAGTAGGAAAGAAATCTCTGTTAGCACCTCTAGAGGGAGCGTGGCCTGCCAGCGTCTTGATTTTGGACCTCTGGCCTCCAGAACTGAGAGAGAATACAATTGTGTGTGTGTGTATGTGTGTGTGTGTGTGTGTGTGTGTGTTAACGTCATGAAGCATGTGGCAATTTTGTGTAGCAGTGCTAGGAAACACACATCCTTGTTGACACTGCTATATTTTGAGTTTTCTGTCGTTCATGAAGTAACCTAATTCTAAACAGCCTTTTCCCAAACTGCATTATAAACATCTTAAAATCAAAGATTGCAGCTTATAATTATTTATATCTCTCCTGTGCACAAGAAAAGAAAGTGTGTGTCCATGTGTTAATATTAGTGACACTGTTACCTTTTGTATTTTTACCAATTTATAAGGGAATTCTTATAAATTCTTCCAAGGTTTGAAGAATTTCAGGAAGAAGTATTATTAATGATCATTATTACTGCCTAGACAAACATGTAAGCTTAGCAAAAATGGATGAACGGAAAGTAAAATAGAGTGATGAGTAAAGTTTTGGATATGCTAATATTATGATGTCTATTACAAGGTTTGGCTTACACTCTGAATGGAGTAGGCATTTTTCTCCCACTCACCAATACTAAATAAAGACCCAGCAGGTTGTCTGTTGGGCTTACCTTTAATCTGCTACCCAAGTTAATTGGTTTTCTTCTAGTTTTAGCATCATGAATACTTCCTCAGTTTCCTATTATGCTGTCTGTGGTTTATTTCACTTGAATGCTAACACACACACACACACACACACACACACACACACATACACATATATATATGTAGTTAAGAAAAATCAATTATATATGTACTGTGCTGAGTTTAGTCACTCAATCATGTCTGAGTCTTTGCGACCCCATGCAATGTAGCCCGTCAGGCTCCTCTGTCCATAGGGATTTTCAGGCAAGAACATTGAAATGGATTGCCATGGCCTCCTCCAGGGGATCTTCCCAACCCAGGGATTAAACCCAGGTCTCCCACATTGCAGGAAGATTCTTTACCAGCTGAGCCACCAAGGAAGCCCAAGAATACTGGAGTGGGTTACCATGCCCTCCTCCAGGGTATCTTCCCAACCCAGGAATCGAACCAGGCTCTCCTGTATTGTAGGTGAATTCTTTACCAGCTGATCTACTAGGGAAGCACACACACACACATATATGTTATATATATATGTGTGCATATATATATATATATATATATATATATATGTTTTCACCGTAGTACTTAATCAGATATAGAATTACTCAATTAGAACAACTTGATTGTTTTCACAATTGAGCATTATGAGGATCACATTAACTAGAAGGAACATTAAAATATTTGTCTTAGATTTAAATCTTATTAAACTGTTGAGAGGTATGTGTTCCTTGGAAAGTAAATTCTTGAGTCAGGGTCTCAGTTTCTACATATGTAGGGAGAAAAGTACATATACTCACATCCACAGAAATACACATTCATACACACGAAATGCATAAATTCTCATATAAGTATGTGTTATATGTATATTCTATTAGCCAGATACTTTTCATAAATATATTATTGCATTCTAAAATTCTAAAAGGCAGACATGCACACTCTCCAGGGAAAACACAGAGTGTTTGTTTAGTTATTTGTCCATTGCACCAATAAGTACTAGAAGCAGGATTCAGTTCCAGATGCAACTAACTCCAAAGCATGACGCTGCAAATTTATTCTTAAAACTTTCTCTTGAAAAATGCTCTTGATCCATCATTTTGTATAAAGATAAGCTATAGCAGACTTGATATTACTAGATAATCCCTGGCTTTTCTACTCTAAATTGACTATTTATCACTGTCCTGTTTCACATTGTATCCACTTAATTGTCTATGCAAATTCTCGGGGCTTATCCTACAACTACTTATCCCTCATTAAAAAATGGAGAATGTAAAATTTAATGAATGTTATGTAATGCTTGTGATTTTATTTTTTACATTTATCTTAAGTATAATTAATTTGCAATATGTTAACTTCTGCTATACAGCACAGTGATTTAGTTATACATATATGTGCATTCTGGGTTTTTTTAATTGATTTTTAAGTGGAGGATAATTGCTTTACAGTGTTGTGTTGGTTTCTGCTGTACAACAACGTGAATCAGCTCTAAGTATACATATATCCCTTCCCTCTTGAGTCTCCCGCCCACTGCCCCAGATCCCACTCCCCTAGGCCATCACAGAGCGCCAAGATGAGTTCCTGTGTTATACAGTAGCTTCCTACTAGCTATCTGTTTTAAGCTAGCTAGTGTATATTTGTCAATATATACATGGTAGCGTATATATGTCAGTGCTACTTGATTTTAAACATGGACCACAATTAGCTTACATTTGTGTTTTCTAATATATTTTACTTTGAAGACTATCTGGTCATTTAATATCTATCAAAAACATAACATTGATTTAACAACTCCCCTCCAGGATTACTTTTCATTTTGACAGGATGAAACTTGGGGGCCAAAATTTTATGAAAGAGGATCATTCTTGAAGTGCTAAAGATTTTATTTCAAAGAAAAATGCTGCTTAATTCAAGCTCTACCCATGAATCTCCAAATTGCCTACATCTTGGAGCAGCCGGGTGCCTAGGAACTTCTGTAAAATTAGACTCACCTTTTCTAGGAGTGGAGAAGTTCTCGGCAGACAAAAAGTTATGGCAAATATTTTGGATGTCTCTTTCCCTTGAGAGCACCTCTGTCGGGCCCTTCAGAAAGTCCAGATTATCAAATGCCAGCTTCTTGAAGGGCATCAATTTCCCCTTTGATTGTATTGGGTAAAACATCTGTGATGCTATTGAAAGTCTACATTAATATTTAAATTGTCAAGAGATTCAAGAGTTCAGCTGTCAAGTCAATAATGGACCTAGAGTGCACAATGTTTGAATCAAATTTACATTAAAAAAAATAGTTTCTTGTGCCAGTCTAGACAACTTAAACTTTACAGGGAAAGTATATGGACAGCACTCAAACACTTCACATAATAAAATGTTGAAAGGTTTAAACTTATTAAAAAGTAAAATAGAAATTAATAACAAGACGGATTCATTCAATGACTGGCCCAAGGTAGTTTATGGGGAGGGTGAATATTAGTCTGTATAACAAGGAGTTCTTTTTGCCCTAGTGCCAGCCAGTCTTAGGAAGGGCTCTTTAAGGGGTGCATTCATTCTTGAAGCCATTAGAAACTCGTTTCATACCCTAAAATGGACTAATTATTTTCTAAAAGCAATGCTACAACCCACCTAAAAAGTCTTTCGTACCAAATCCCACAGTTTAAACTAATTAAATTCTGCATTATTTAGTTGAATGTACATCATTAAAGTTGTTTTTCTTCCTTGGGGGTGTGCTGAATTCAAATAATAACAATGCCTTGTATTTGTAAAGAGCTTAGAAAGCTTTTCCCCTTTATTCTGCTGCTTGACGCCTGAAACAAGTCTATGGAGTCGCCAGTATGGATGATAGCTGCACCTCAAACAGAGGCAAATACGAGGCCAATGTGTCTTCTTCCCCATTGTTGGTGGAGGGGCAGGAGGGACACTGGAGTCTACAGCCAACACTCACTGTGTGCCAGGCGCCAAAGTTACCATTTTTAAGGAGTCCCAAGAGGAAAAGGGGAGGTATGGGGGGAATCCAGAGATTGAGACTGACACCTATACCCTGATAATTATGGATAAAGTACATCGATATTATTGATTGACTTGATTACTACTGATGTGATTACTATTGATATTATGTATAAAATGGAAAACTAATGAGAACCTAATGTATACCAAAAGGAACTCTACTTTGTGCACACTGGTGACGTGAATGGGAAGGAAGTCCAAAAGGGAGGGGATGTATGTGCGCGGACGGCTGATTCATTCTGCTGTACAGCAGAAACTAACACAATATTGTAGAGCAACTGTACTCCAATGAAAATTAATTTTAAAAAAGTATTCATTTGATCCTCGAATCCTGAGAGGTGGTTACTGTTGTTTTCCTCATGTTGTAGATGAGAAAGTTAAGTGGAAAAGGCAGTGAGCGCCTAGATGATTGCCGTGCACAGGGGGTGGTGGATGTCTAGAGTTTCCACTCTTAACCACTAGGTTTCACCCCATAGGAGTGATCCCCTTGGTGGACACAGATCACTGCCTCGTCTGTGAAGCACTGCGGGCAGATGGGGAGTGCGCACAAGGTTGTTACTCCCAGTGGAGAGGTCAGAGCACAGAGGCTCAATGTAATTGCAGTCACACAGCTGGAAGCTAAACCAGGTCACACAGTTCTACCAAGATATTCTTGCTACGGTATCGCTTCTGCTTTTCTCTCCTTGTTCATCTGCAAACCATCGCTTTTATTGTGATGTTTCTGGTGCTTTCGTTTATAAGTCTTATTCAGCTCATTATGGCCCAGGCGCAATACACTGGATTGTTCTTCTGTGTGGCTGGGACACCACAGTGGCTGAAGACCCCTCAGCATAGAACTGCGTTCTTCATTCTTTGCAAGTACATTAGAATAGATCCCATGCTAGGACCTCAAAGCCTGTCTCATTTGACTGTATCTTTAACTCTGTTTGCTGTTGTGGGAACCAGCAAATACTTTCCAAAAAATAAATTGAAAATTTAAAAAATGAGTTTAGCAAATTGTTTCTTAATGTTTCTATTTTAAAAAGGATTTTTAAAAAATTCCCCAATAAATTCAGCAATGAGACCTCTACTACACAGAATCCTTCACGTGTTTCAGGGGCCATGTTCTAAGATGCTTTGAGTTTGGCTTTGAGTCTCCCTATCTACACGTTTTCACAGTTATACAATGAATTCCACAGGCCACTTCTACTTAATGTATGGAGACATGCACTCAAAATTATGTAAGGTAAATGACAATTATATTTGGTGAAAAGTTACTGTAGTGAAAATTTTCTCTAGCCAACCAAAAAGCAGACCAGTGTCCTGGCCTTCTGGCATGTTCTTCTCCCAAATGAGAGTCACAGTACTTCTGTACACATGCCCATTAGCAGAGAATCACAGCACAAAGGAAAATGAGAATTTGGACCTCAGAATGACTATTGACAAAGACTTGGTAATTCTATCATTTGTCATTGACCTGGCTTAACCGATGAATGGTGATCAGTAGGTAGCAAGTTTCAATGTATAAAAGGCAAAGACTACATTCAGTGTTTTCTGTTTTGTTTTGTTTTGTTTCCTCTGCAGCAAAATGTGAATAGAGACCAACAGTGGCTGATTTCAAAGTCCCAATTCTCAGAAGGAAGCAAAGACAAAATTCACTTTCCCCAGTTATCAGCTTAGACTAGCGAGAAGACACTGAAGACATGGCCTGGGGCTATTTCATATTATGGGGGAGAGATCTTGGATCAAAGCTCAGGGACAGAGTCTGGGCCACCAGGGTGGGCAGGGCCCCTGGCCCTCTCACCCTTTTGCTGTTGCTGTTCAGTCACTATGTCCAATTCTTTGAAAGCCCATGGACTACGGTATGCCAGGCTTTCCTGTCCTTCACCATCTTCTAGAGTTTGCTCAACTTTATGTCCGTTGAGTCGATGATGCTATCTAACCATCTCATCCTCTACCACACCATCCTCTCCTTTTTTCTTCAGTCTTTCCCAGCATCAGGGTCTTTTGCAATGAGTCAGCTCTTCTCATGAGGTGACCAAAGTTATTGGAGCTTCAGCATCAGTTCTTCCAGTGAATATTCAGGGTTGATTTCCTTTAGGATTGACTTGTTGGATCTCTTTGCAGTCCAAAGGACATTCAAGAGTCTTCTCCAGCACCACAGTTCAAAAGCATTGATTTTTCAGTGCTCAGCCTTTTTTATGGTCCAACTCTCTCATCCATCCATACCTGACTACTGGAAAAACCATAGCTTTGATTATACAGATATTTGTTGTCAAAGTGATGTCTCTGCTTTTTAATATACTGTCTAGGATTGTCATAGCGTTTCTTCCCAGGAACAAGTGTCTTTTAATGTCATGACTGCAGTCACCTTCTGCATTGTTTTGGAACCCAAGAAAATAAAATCTCTCATCCTATGATATCCTGAATCTAATGTTAGCCCCTGCTCCTCCTGTCAGAGGAGGATGAAAAGTTAAGAAGAGTTATTTCTCTGGAATCTTGCAGATAAACTCTGTATTGGGGTAAGCAGATGTAGGACAATGAGGAAGGAAAAGCAAACTGAGTGTAGACATCTCTTTGAAAGGGTTTTGCTACAAAGGGGAGCAAATGTATGGGCAAGAGCTAGTGGGGTCCCTAGGGGGAAGTGAGGTTTGCTAGTTTTATTTTGTAGTTTACCTTGGAAGTAATACAGTTTGTTTATATGCTGATAACATCAGGCTGGAAGAGATGAGAGAGAGAGGTGATTTTTTAAAAAAGGACCAAAAACTTTGAGGGGGATTGTGGCACAGTGGTAAATAATCCTCCTGCAATGTAAGAGATACAAAGACATGAGTTTGATCCCTGAGTTGGGAAGATCCCCAGGAGTAGGAAATGGCAACCCACTCCAGTACTCTTGCCTGCAAAACCCCATGGACAGAGGAGCCTGGTGGGCACGTGCCTAATTTTTCTTCTATCCTACTTCTTTTCCTTCTTGACTGCTTCCCTTTTGCTTTGATGCTGGAGGACTCAAGCTTTGACCAATTTCCCTTCATCGGTTTTCTTCCTTTCTTCTCTTTTATGCTCCCTGTGTATCCCCTGTTCTTTCAGCATCCATGTACACAGCCCGGGTTGGTAATGACACTTGCACAGAAATGAGATGTTTAAAGAAGAGTTTTATTCAGTATCAGCATGTCACACTGGGTGATTCCAGGGCACTGGCCAGCTGTGACATGGCTTCTGAAGATCCAGGCAGTTCAAGGGTCATGATTTCCTAACATACATACCGAACCAACATTGTCGAGGAAAATCAGAACTCTAATTATTACCCACTATTTCTGACTTACTGACAGCAAGACTGTCCACCCACACTTTGTTCGATGGATGCCAAGTGTTTTACAAACTCAAGAGTAGCTTTTCAGAAACATACCCTTTGACATATTTTCCTTCAGATCTTTTGTGTTAGGACTCATATATTACTTAGAAATCCTGTGTTTCATCGGTGAATATACACACAGTACAGCAAAGAGATAATAAGAGTACCTGGTTCTGTTTTATTTTTTCAGATAAGGGTGGATTTATCATGCAATTTCACATCCGTTTTTGCAATTATTAAATATCACATTTATACTTAATGACTATTAAAAGACATATAAGGACCTAAGAAGTCTTATAAAGAATGCACAGGTAGTGAGCTGATTTTAATTTTAGTCATAATTTTCCAAACTGTGTACTCACACCTTCTTCAGTAATGCTCACTTGTCACAAAATAGATTCATTAGAACCTGCCTTCTGAAGCCTACATAAATTAGCTCTAAAATAGTCAAAAGGCTTGAAGTCATGAAGAAGAGGATAAAGCAACCGCAAGACAGAATATCGCTGAACAGGGTTAGAGCTTCCCTGGGGGCCCAAATGGTAAAGAATCTGCCTGCAACACAGAAGACCTAGGTTTGATCCCTGGCTCAGAAAAATCCCTTGGAGAAGAGAATGGCTACCCATGGCAGTATTCTTCCCTGGAGAATCCCAGGGACAGAGGAGGCTGGTGGGCTACAGTCCATAAGGCTGCAAAGAGTTGGACATGACTGAGGGACTAACACTTTTTCACTTCACTTTTGAAGGTTAAGGATGCTCTGTGACATGAGTCCAGTTTAGGAGACGGGAAACTTCTCTGTATCTGACACACCCACTCCAGTGGAATAACAAGACATCCACTGAAGGTGTGGGTAACAGGAACAAAGCTAGTATTGTCTAAGCTCTGTGGTCTTGAGGTCTGGAAATGGGACGAGACGAAATATGGTCTTTCTTGGTGAGATCTCAAAAGAGTAAAAATACTTTTCATACAACCCAGAGGTAGCCTGGTGTGTTGATAGAGCATGGATTTTAGACACAGACCTCTTAGTCTTACACAGCAACCTTGCCACTCATCAGCTGTGTGACCTTGAGCTATTTCATTAACCTCTCTGTGTTTAATTTTCCTTATCTGTAAAATGAAGATAAGAATGGTACCTACACTATAGGGTTATTATAAAGGTTAAGGAATTAATAGAGGATTTTTCAAAACTCATGTGATTGATATTTTTGGCTAGATTAATTTTTGATTCAGGGAGAGGGGTAGTCCTGTGTATTACAGAATATTTAGCATCATCTCTGTCTTTTGCCCAGTAAATGATGAGATAATTGTTGCTGTTTAGTCACTAAGTCATGTCCAACTCTTTTGCAATCCCATGTACTATAGTCCATCAGGCTACTTTGTCCATTGGGTTCCCCAGACAAGAATACTGGAGTGGGTTGCCATGCCCTCCTTCAGGGGATCTTCCCAACCCAGGGATTGAACCAGCATCTCAGGTGGATTTTTTTTTTTACCAATGAGCCACCTGGGAAGCTATCCCCTCTCAAATTAAGACAATTGAAATTATTTCCACACATTGTCCTTGGTTGAGAATAACTTTTACCATTTGTAAAATTCCTAGAGTGGTGCTCTGCATACAGTAATTGCTACACAGATATCTGTCAAATAAAGCTATTGATAAACTGATAGCAACATTGCAAAAGTAAATGATAAAAATAAGACATAGGGATACATTAGACATAAGCAACAGGTAGAAAAAATAAGGTGTTGGTCTACTTCAGTTAATGTATTTCACCTTTAACAAATGGAAAAGGCATGATTTATGTAGAAACAACATCAGTTCAGTTCAGTCACTTAGTCGTGTCCAACTCTTTGCGACTCCAGGAAATGCAGCACACCAGGCCTCCTTGTCCTTCACCAACTCCTGGAGTCCACCCAAACCCATGTCCATTGAGTCAGTGATGCCATCCAATGATCTCATTCTCTGTCATCCCCTACTCCTCCTGCCTTCAATCTTTCCCAGCATCGGGGTCATTTCCAATGAGTCAGCTCTTCGCATCAGGTGGCCAAAGATTTAGAGTTTCAGCTTCAAAATCAGTCCTACCAATGAACACCCAGGACTGATCTCATTTAGGATGGACTGGTTGGATCTTCTTTCAGTTCAAGGGACTCTCAAGAGTCTTCAACAACACCACAGTACAAAAGCATCAATTCTTCTGTGCTCTGCTTTTTTATAGTCCAACTCTCACATACATACATGACTGCTGGAAAAACCAAAGCTTTGACTAGATGGACCTTTGTTGGTAAAGCAGTGTCTCTGCCTTTTAATATGCAGTCTGCTATTGCTGCTGCTGCTAAGTCACTTCAGTCATGTCCAACTCTGTGCGACCCCATAGACAGAAGCCCACCAGGCTCCACCGTCCCTGGGATTCTCAAGGCAAGAACACTGGAGTGGGTTGCCATTTCCTTCTCCAGTGCATGAAAGTGAAAAGTGAAAGTGAAGACACTCAGTCGTGTCCAACTGTTCACGACCCCACAGACTGCAGCCTACCAGGCTTCGCCATCCATGGAATTTTCCAGGCAAGAGTACTGGAGTGGGGTGCCATCGCCTTCTCCAAATATGCTGTCTAGATTGGTCATAACTTGCCTTTCAAGGAGTAAGCGTCTTTTAATTTCATGGCTGCAATAACCATCTACAGTGATTTTGTAGCCCAGAAAAATAAAGTCAGCCATTGTTTCCACTGTTACCCCATCTATTTCCCATGAACTGATGAGACCAGATGCTATGATCTTAGTTTTCTGAATGTTGAGCTTTAAGCCACCTTTTTCACTCTCCTCTTTCACTTTCATCAAGAAGCTCTTTAGTTCTTCTTCACTTTCTGGTATAAGGGTGGTGTTATCTGCATATCTGAGGTTATTGCTATTTCTCCCGGCAATTTTGTTTCCAGCTTGTGCTTCTTCCACCTCAGCATTTCTCCTGATGTACTCTCCATATAAGTTAAATAAGCAGGGTGACGATATACAGCCTTGATGTACTCCTTTACCTATTTGGAACCAGTTCTGTTCCTGTTCTGTTCTTCTATGTATGGTCCTAACTGTTGCTTTCTGATCTGCATATAGGTTTCTCAAGAGGCAGGTCAGGTGGTCTGGTATTCCCATCTCTTTCAGAATTTTCCACAGTTTATTGTGATCCACACAGTCAAAGGCTTTGGCATAGTCAATAAAGCAGAAATAGATGTTTTTCTGGTACTCTCTTGCTTTTTCAATG
Organism: Madoqua kirkii; assembly: GCA_006408675.1. Classification (NCBI taxonomy): domain Eukaryota; kingdom Metazoa; phylum Chordata; class Mammalia; order Artiodactyla; family Bovidae; genus Madoqua; species Madoqua kirkii. Next base: position 17,739 of record SJYC01003967.1, on the reverse strand, counting down.
ATCCAGTGGATGTTGTCAATTTGATCTCTGGTTTGGCTGCCTTTTCTAAAACCAGCTTGAACATCTGGAAGTTCACGGTTCACATACTGCGGAAGCCTGGCTTGGAGAATTTTAAGTATTACTTTACTAACATGTGAGATGAGTGCAATTGTGTGGTAGTTTGAACATTCTTTGGCATTGCCTTTCTTTGGGATTGGAATGAAAACTGACCTTTTCCAGTGCTGTGGCCACTGCTGAGTTTTCCAAATTTGCTGGCATGTTGAGTGCAACACTTTCACAGCATCATCTTTCCGGATTTGAAATAGCTCTACTGGAATTCCATCACCTCCACTAGCTTTGTTCATAGTGATGCTTTCTAAGGCCCACTTGACTTCACATTCCAGGATGTCTGGCTCTAGGAGAGCGATCACACCATCATGATTATCTGGGTCTTGAAGATCTTTTTTGTACAGTTCTTCTGTGTATTCTTGCCACCTCTTCTTAATATCTTCTGCTTCTGTTAGGTCCCTAACATTTCTGTCCTTTATCAACCCATCTTTGCATGAAATATTCCCCTGGTATCTCTAATTTTATTGAAGATATTTCTAGTCTTTCCCATTCTTTTATTTTTCTCTATTTCTTTGCACTGATCACTGAGGAAGGTTTTCTTATCTCTCCTTGCTATTCTTTGGAACTCTGCATTCAAATGGGTATATCTTTACTTTCCTCCTCTGCTTTTCACTTCTCTTCTTTTCTCAGCTATTTGAAAGGCCTCCTCAGACAGCCATTTTGGGTTTTTTTTTGCATTTCTTTTCCATGGGGATGGTCTTGATTCCTGTCTCCTGTACAATGTCACAAACTTCTATCCATAGTTCATCAGGCACTCTATCAGATCTAGTTCCTTAAATCTATTTCTCAGTTCCACTGTATAGTCATAAGGGATTTGATTTAGGTGAGGCCTAGTGTGCTGCAATTCATGGGGTCGCAAAGAGTTGGACACAACTCAGCAACTGAACTGAACTGATACCTGAATAGTCTAGTGGTTTTCTCCACTTTCTTCAATTTCAGTCTGATTTTGGCATAAAGGTATTCTTGATCTGAGCCACAGTCAACTCCTGGTCTTGTTTTTGCTGACTGTATAGAGCTTCTCCATCTTTGGCTGCAAAGAATATAGTCAATCTGATTTTGGTATTGACCATTCGGTGATGCCCATGTGTAGAGTCTTCTCTTGTGTTGTTGGAATAGGGAGTTTGCTATGACCAGTGGATTCTCTTTGAGAAGGCAGTGGCACCCCACTCCAGTACTCTTGCCTGGAAAATCCCATGGGCAGAGAAGCCTGGTAGGCTGTAGTCCATGGGGTCGCTAAGATATGACTGAGCGACTTCCCTTTCACTTTTCACTTTCATGCATTGGAGAAGGACAATACAACCCACTCCAGTGTTCTTGCTTGGAGAATCCCAGGGACAGGGGAGCCTAGTGGGCTTCCATCTATGGGGTCGCACAGAGTCGGACACGACTGAAGTGACTTAGCAGCAGCAGCAGCAGTGGCAGTGCATCCTATTGGCAGAACTCTATTAGCCTTTGCCTTACTTCGTTCCATAATCTAAGGCCAAATTTGCCTGTTACTCCAGGTGTTTCTCAACTTCCTCTTTTGCTTTTCAGTCCCCTATAATGAAATGACATCTTTTTGGGATGTTAGTTCTAGAAGGTCTTGTAGGTCTTCATAGAACTGTTCAACTTCAGCTTCTTCAGCAATACTGGTTGGGGCATAGACTTGGATAACTGTGATATTGAATGGTTTGTCTTGGAAATGAACAGAGATCATTCTGTCGTTTTTGAGACTGCATCCAAGTACTGCATTTTGGACTCTTTTATTGACTATGATGGCTATTCCTTTTCTTCTAAGGGATTCCTGATTGCAGTAGTAGATATAATGGTCATCTGAGTTAAATTCACCCATTCCAGTCCATTTTAGTTCGCTGATTCCTAGAATGTCGACGTTCACTCTTGCCATGTCTTGTTTGACCACTTCCAATTTGCCTTGATTCATGGACCTGACATTCCAGGTTCCTATGCAGTATTGCTCTTTACAGCATCGGAACTTGCTTCTACCTCCAGTCACATCCACAGCTGGGTATTGTTTTTGCTTTGGCTCCACATCTCTTCATTCCTTCTGGAGTTATTTCTCCACTGATCTCCAGTAGCATATTGGGCACCTACTAACCTGGGGAGTTCATCTTTCAGTGTCCTATTTTTTGCCTTTTCATACTGTTCATGGAGTTCTCAAGCCACAAATACTGAAGTGGTTTGCCATTCCCTTCTCCAGTGGACCACATTCTGTCAGACCTCTCCACCATGACCTGTCCGTCTTGGGTGGCCCCATACGGTATGGCCTAGTTTCACTGAGTTAGACAAGGCTGTGTTCCATGTGATTAGATTGGCTAGTTGTCTTTGATTGTAGCTTCAGTCCATCTGCCCTCTGATCCCCTCTCTCAGTGCCTACTGTCTTACTTGGGTTTCACGTACCTTGGAAGTGGGGTCTCTCTTCATAGCTGCTCCAGCAAAGGTTAGCCGCTGCTCCAGCAAAGGTTAGCCGCTGCTCCAGCAAAGGTTAGCCGCTGCTCCTTACCTCGGACACAGGGTACCTCCTCTTGGCCACCACCCCTGACCTTGGGCAGCGGGTAGCTCCTCTTGGCCACCACCCCTGACCTTGGGCAGCGGGTAGCTCCTCTTGGCCACCACCCCTGACCTTGGGCAGCGGGTAGCTCCTCTTGGCCACCATCCCTGACCTTGGGCAGCGGGTAGCTCCTCTTGGCCACCATCCCTGACCTTGGGCAGCGGGTAGCTCCTCTTGGCCACCATCCCTGACCTTGGGCAGCGGGTAGCTCCTCTTGGCCACCATCCCTGACCTTGGGCAGCGGGTAGCTCCTCTTGGCCACCATCCCTGACCTTGGGCAGCGGGTAGCTCCTCTTGGCCACCATCCCTGACCTTGGGCAGCGGGTAGCTCCTCTTGGCCACCATCCCTGACCTTGGGCAGCGGGTAGCTCCTCTTGGCCACCATCCCTGACCTTGGGCAGCGGGTAGCTCCTCTTGGCCACCATCCCTGACCTTGGGCAGCGGGTAGCTCCTCTTGGCCACCATCCCTGACCTTGGGCAGCGGGTAGCTCCTCTTGGCCACCATCCCTGACCTTGGGCAGCGGGTAGCTCCTCTTGGCCACCATCCCTGACCTTGGGCAGCGGGTAGCTCCTCTTGGCCACCATCCCTGACCTTGGGCAGCGGGTAGCTCCTCTTGGCCACCATCCCTGACCTTGGGCAGCGGGTAGCTCCTCTTGGCCACCATCCCTGACCTTGGGCAGCGGGTAGCTCCTCTTGGCCACCATCCCTGACCTTGGGCAGCGGGTAGCTCCTCTTGGCCACCATCCCTGACCTTGGGCAGCGGGTAGCTCCTCTTGGCCACCATCCCTGACCTTGGGCAGCGGGTAGCTCCTCTTGGCTGCACTCCTGCACCATCACAGCCACCGTGCTCGTGTGCCGGGTAAGGGTCAGTCTCTCAAACCCATGACTGCTATTAGCATTGGCACTTCTCTTAAACTCACCACAGTCCTTGGTTCATTTCTCCCACACCCCTTCTCCTCCATCTAGGTGCCTACCTGCTGTATCATCCACCTTGCCTTGGTGAATGTACCTTTTTCTTCACTCAACAGCTCACTCTTTGAATAAATTACGCTTCCTCTCCTATGTAAGGTCACTTTTCCCACTCTTTGTAAGTATAGAATCTCCAAATCTAGTGTCTCAGGGGCAAAGAAGCTCACCAGAAGTGGCAGAAGTAGGGACTAAGTGGCCTGTGGGAATCTGAAAAGGCATGCTGTCAGAAGGGAGCACCGACGAGCTCCAGCCCCTAGTAACATGGGAGATACGGACTCTAAATCCAGGTCTTCTCCCTAGAACCTAGTGAACTTGTGGGACACAACTTCCTAGTGCATAGAGCAAGGAACTGAGGATTTCCAGCATTCTTTTTTCCAGAGAATTGTAGACTTGACACCAATGTGTTTTGAAACTTCGAAGCAACTATGTGGGAAAAAGATAATTCTAGAACTGTTTCCCATATGCCCATGTACTCATGAGAAAATAACATAGAATTAAATTACACTTAATTAATGCTTAAAACCTAAAACTCAGCGAAACCAAGGTATTGACGTGCAGTGACACATTGCTTGCTTTGATACAATCAGTTTTTTTAAACCAATATTTCTACTTTGGATTTCAGAGAAGACACTTTGATTTAGAAATTACATTAAACTACACTACAGAATTTTAAATAACAAAGATGTAGCTTGCATAATAAGTCTTTTGCTAGGAGGAGCTTCATTAATTTTGACTAGATTGATAGTAACTAATTGTGCAGAACTGATTGTTAAATAAAGCCAAAACAAGCAATTCAGTTACCCTGTGGCTAATTAGGCTTTGTCATTCACACCTGATCTCACAGTCAGTAACTCTGGCCAGGCATTCTCCACTTGTCACCGAGCGATTCCATAACCTTGTAATTGTCTTGTTCCATGCACCTCAGTCTCAAAGAGAGAATAAGATAAGCTCCATTATTTTGATAATATTTATTGAGCATATACTAAATGCCAAACACTATACTATACACCTCATGTATATTATCATTTTTAAATCTCACAACATGTGAGACAGACATTATAATTTAATATCCTATAAGGGAAAATAATCTGAAAAGCATAGATACATATGTCTGTATAACTGAATCACTTTGCTGTATATTTAAACTAGCACAACTTTGTAAATCAACTATACCTCATTAAAAGATAATCAATTAATTACAAAATTTTACAAGTAAGGAAATTTAAGCTTAAAGAGGTTATTTATCTTGCCCCGTGCTATTTTCTCCTAAGTTGTGGGAATTATTTTTAAGTCAAAGTGTTTTCTACTATACAAAACAAAATTCTTCCTTAAAGTTAGAATAAACACAATAATGGAAAATTAGTAAAAAAAAAAAAAGAGAAAAGAAATGCTAGGTGTATGTATGTTTATATATATTTAATTTATATATATATATATATTTATTTGTGGGCTACATAAAAGTGAACACATAGGACTTCCCTTATGGTCCAGTGGTTCAGAACTCCACCTTCCAATGCAGGGGGTGAGGGTTTGAGCTCTGATGAGGGTGCCAAGATCCCACATGCCTTGCAGCCAAAAAATAAAAACATAAAAACAAAACCAATATTGTAACAAAATTCAATAAAGACTTAAAAAAATGGTCCACATTAAAAAAAAGAAAAAGCTAAAATAGAAAAAAAAAGAAGCCAACCTGTGACGATTGAACAGAAAAGCTCAGAGTTACTACCATCATATAAAATAGATAGACAGAACACAATAATAACATCTAACTCCATCCAGGAACAGGAAGTCCAGAAGTAAACAAAATAGAAGCCCCAGCTCATAGAACTTATGTTTTAATGAGGGAGCAAAGCAGTGCCAGAAAATTAAAGAAGAGGGTATAAACTTACGGAGGCTAAAGTCAATCCTTCAGTCAAATTTTCTAAGAAGATGGCCAGTTTAAGGAAGGCTCCAACTGGATGCTGACATTAGAACCAGGCCTTATTTGTAATTTAACCTAAACAAAGTTAGTGTTTAATCGCTCAGTCATGTCTGACTCTTTGTGATTGTGATCCTATGGACTGTAACCCGCCACGCTCCTCTGTCCATGGGATTTTTTAGGCAATAATACTGGAGTGGGTAGCCATTCCCTTCTGCAGGAGATCTTCCCAACCCAGGGATCAAACCAGCCTCTCCTGCTTTGCAGGTGGATCTTTTATCTGCTGAGCCATGCGGAAAGCACTTCCACAGTTATCTCTCAGTGATTTAATATTTAGTAAAGATTCATTCTATTATTTTTATAAATCAGTGCTTAAATAATAAGACAACTGAAAATTTCTCTTAGGATTCTGGTACACAGAATGAATACATTAAATTTAGAAGTACTCCTTACATTATAGCACCTTAGCAGGAATCAATCTCTTTTAAAGGCTAAAGGAAAAGTAAAAACATAGATGCAAATACAGATATAATTGCAACAAAAAGGAGTAAAAGGAAAAATACGTAGACATACAAACATTTAGTTGGTTTATGGGCAAAGAATAATTCCCAGCTTATACAGAAACAACATAAATTGGAGTGTCCTCAGTCTATGATTTTGAAAAGTGGTGGTTCTCTGTAAGGCTTCTACTTGATTCTAATTTAAACTTTATGGACCTCTTAACCTCGCTATGGTGACATATGTTTGCCAGTGGAATGGTGCCCACTAGAACAAAAGAAAGTGAACAGTAACTTCTATCCATCTCAATAATCTGTTTACTTTCAAACCTAATTATGAGCACCTAAATGTCAGCCTCTGTTAAACATTTCACTTCAGTTCATTGTAATTACTGTTCATAGGTTCATTTTTTTTTTTTTTTTAAAGAGAAAGGGAAGAGAAAATGAATTGTGGGTTCCTGGTAGTCTTAATATATATATATATATATTCTGTACATTACTGTACAACTGAAACTAACACCATGCTTAAATCAACTGTACTTCAATAAAAACTAACACAGACAAAAACATTCCATACTTGTCTTCAATTCAAGTACATTTCAGTGCATAATTTTATTGGAGATTCAACCAACAGCTTTGCCAAGTGATTTTAAATCTTAGTACCTTTAGTCAGTGATCTGGGGGCTAGCAGACAGACCAAAATCTAACATTGCCCTGCAGTTTATCAAAGAACTGGATGAAACTGATTGATTGAGGGCCTGAGATCTTGGGAAAGGACAGGAAATTAAAAACTGAAAGAGTAGGAGAAATAGATATGGATAGAAAATATGATGAAGCTATAGGAGACTTGTGTTGCTACTCCCCAAAGTTACAATATTTCAATGGTGTTGAAAAGCACATTGATTGCCTATAAGGTAATGAAGCATTGTAATCATGCCCATTATTCATAAATAAACCTTTTTGTTTTAGGATTTAAGTTATCTATCTTTCCCTATGAGATGGGGACAGGGACCACGTCTTCTTCATCTTCATGTTTTGAGTGTTTATCTGTAAGCGCTTATATGTGTTAGTTTAAAGAATGAGTTAGCTTGGCCGTATACCTTCTGCCCTTTGCATGGAGTACTGAGAAAACACTGGAGCATGGCTTCCTAAGTCATAGACAAACCATCAGCCTTCCAGCCCACATTAAAGACACCTGTTTCCCAAGGTGCCTCCCTCCATTTTCAGAAGGATTCTTTGGAAGGTATCTGAGAAAATAAACCCTCAAAAGTTGTTCTTGCATTGGAGGACCACATTATGAAGAAATGAAGGAGGAATAATCTAAGACCCAACTAGATAATATATTCAAAATTGAGTTCAAACAAATACACACATCTGCAAGGATTCTGCTTTAGAAGAATGTATTTTATTGGTCTTTGTTCATCTGACCAAGCCTCTACAGAGTCCTTGCATCCAATATCTTGTCTATTTGTGACTCCTGCCAGTAGTTTTCAAAACTAACACAAAACACAAATGTAGGTCAAATGTATCTACAAGGTTATGCATGGGTCATCAAAGTCCAGAAAGTGTAGAGAAGTCACAATTGAGGACAAACTGAGATCATACTTGAATAGTAGAAGACATCAAATCTGACCAGGACATCATGAAAAAGGGGGAGGAAAGAGATTGAAGGTTGCTCTGGCCTCAGAGCCAGCTGGCAGTGAACAAGGAAACCCGAGCAAAACTCCTTGAATCACGGGTTGCTCTGATGAAATTTTTTTCTCCCACAGATGCACTTTCTTGAATATTAAAAAGGAATCTGTTACTCATGGCAGAGTTGAAGTGATCTCTGGCACCCTCTATATCACAGTATCAAGGTAAGCAATGAGGTAGACTAAAGACTCAGATGTACATGAAAAAATTAAGTGCTGTTATTTCTACCACTTTAATCACTGAAATATAGAACCAAGTTTAGAGTCCCTACACAAAAGTTAAATTTTGAAAATCATACCATGTAAGGCTAGAGTTAAGGTTTATTATAAATTTCTTTCATACCTACCAATCTATTTTCATTAAGTTCACCCTCTGTATCATTGAGAGAAGGTAAAAAAGAAGCTTAATTCAAGTAAGTTGAACATGATGCCAATATATTAGGTTGGTGCAAACGAAATTGCAGTTTTAGACTATGAATTTTAAATCATTTAAAGTAGGCTCAAATACATCTTTATTAATCAAAATAGGAAACTTTACAGCCAACACATTTTTGCCAATGATAAATAAGTTTGATAAACATATTTTTGTTTATGATTTGGGAATCAAACTTTTGGAAAGCATTTTTTGTCTCCTGATGGTTGTCAAAGCATTTTCCCTGCAAAATGTTATCGAGATGCTTGAAGAAGAGGTAGCTGGCTGGTGAGAGGTCAGGTGAATATGATGGATGAGACAAAACTTAGTGGCCCAATTTGGTCAACTTTTGAAGCACTGGCGTGCAAAGTGAAGTCGGGCCTTGTCATGGAGAAGAATTGGGCCCAATCTGTTAACCAATGCTGGTTTCAGACATTGCAGTTTTTGGTGCTTCTCATTGATTTGTTGAGCATACTTCTCAGGTGTAATGATTTCATAGGGATTCAAAAAGCTATAGCGGATCAGAGAGGCCGCAGACCACCAAATAATGATCATGACCTTTCTTTGGTACAAGTTTGGCTTTGGGACATGCTTTGGAGCTTTTTTTTAAGCCCAACCATTGAGCTGATCATTTCCATTTGCATAAAACCCACTCTTTGTCACACATGACAATCTGACTGAGAAATTGATTGCTGTTGTTGTACAGAATAAGAGAAGATGACTTCCAAATGATGATTTTTTGATTTTTGGTCAGCTCTTGAGGTACACACTTACCAAGCTTTTCCATCTTTCCAATTTTCTTCAAATGCTGAATGACCATTGAATGGTCAACACTGAGTTCTTGAGCAACTTCTCATGTAGTTGTAAGAGGATCCAGCTTCAATAATCCTCTCAATTGGTCTTTGTCAACTTCCGTTGGCTGGCCCCTACATTCCTCATCTTCAAGGCTCTTATCTCCTTTGCAAAACTTCTCAAACCACCACTGCACTCTACATTTAGTAGTCAGCAGTTTCTGAGCCAAATGCATTGTTGATGTTGCAAGTTGTCTCCACTACTTTACAACTTATTATGAATTCAACTAAGAAAATCACTTGAATTTGCTTTTTATCTAACATCATTTCCATAGTCTAAAATAAATATAAAATAAACAGCAAGTAATGTTATTAACCAAAATAACATAAACTGAGAAGTGTGCATTAAAATGATGTATAACCTTATTACATTTATATAAGAATGTGTTCTAATATCAAATGGCAAATTTCAATATGCTAAACTGCAATTACTTTTGAACCAACCAAATAGACTCCAGCTTTTGGACAAAGAAATGGTCTATAGATAGGCAAATTTTTAACGTTCTAGAAATGAAGTGGCCTATACCTTCCAATACATCACATCTGGCTTCCTAATAACATCACTTAGATACATTTTTTGGATGCATCAAGAAATCTTCCCATGAGTAAGCCTTAAAGTGAAGAAGTGAAGTCACTCGGTCATATCCAACTCTTTGCAACCCCATGGACTATAGCCTACGAGGCTCCCCTGTCCATAGGATTTTCCAGGCAAGAGTACTGGGGTGGGTTGCCATTTCCTTTTCCAGGGGATCTTCCCAACCAAGGGATTGAACCCAGGTCTTCTGCGTTGCAAGCAGATGCTTTGCCATCTAAGCCACCAGGGAAGCCCCATGAGTAAGCCTTAGAGAATACTAAATAGAAAGATGGCTGCTCTAAGGAGGACTTTGAGACACACTCATTGCAGGGGTGAAGAGATGCAGGATGCAGCACTCCTGAAATAGTCACAGCAGGACCCTTAAGTACCTCTTCTGTGAACTCACGGAGCAGGAAGGCTCTGGGCAGAGAGAGAGATTGCCCCACAAAGATAAAAGAAATGCAACACAATGGAGAAAGGGAGATACCTACAGAAAGACAAAAAAAACTGGGGAAAAAAGATGGGAACTAATTTTAACTTATTTCTTATCATAAACCTGATACTATGCCACTCATTGTTCAAATGCCATCCACTGATATACTAATAACACCCATCACGATTAGTGGAGAGTTTACTACATCCCAGGCAGCAAGTTGATAGCTTTACATACCTTATCTTTCTGAATCCTCCCAACAGCTCTCTTGCATATGAGGAAACTATTTAGAGAGTGCAAGTATCTTTGCACTATGCAAGAAGTAAGTGATGCAAATGATGGAAGTGATGTCAGGTCTTTGACTTCAAAATAGATGACACTTCTGCACAGTGTCTTCCTATGTGGCCAAGAGGCAGAGTCACATGAAAAAGATGAACACTAAAAATATTGGAAGCCATCAAAAACGCATGATCAGTGCCTTAGAACAAACAATGTGTACATCAGCAGAGGTAACATTATCTTCCAAAGAGTTTGCCATAAAAAGGATTGTGACCTGCCTCTATATGCCTATTTCATCTAGCATATGAATTCCAATCTTCCTAATTGGTCGCCATCCAGCTTTGCTTCCTGAAGGACCTCAACTCTGAGTCAACTCTAGAATGCTTACTTTGGAGTCATTCCGAGTCAGCACATTTTTCCTCACCCATGCTGCTTGTTACCCACAGCATGCACTCGCAGGATGTCTGGCCAGGTTTAGAGATACAACTCGTGAATGTAGAGCAGGTTGGTTTTTCTCTGAGTCCATTTTCCTGGTTTCTAAGGGGAAAGAGTCCATGTTTTTGGCCTTATTAGCTCCACACCAACTGAGCTCACTGACCCAGATAAATATTGTCTGTCTGACATGTGCTTGAGAATAATAAATATGCAAATCTATAGACTCTGCTCTCAAGGATTGGTATTCATGGAGAGAATCAGAGATTATAATAAGCCCTAATGCCCAATAGCCCCAGATTTTCTCCAAATATCATTCTTGCATGCCTTTTGCCTATACTGTAGGATTTATTTTCTCTGGTTTAAAGATTCTAATAATGGTTTGGTGAAGCTAAGGTTAAAATTAGTTTGCATTTCCTGCCCACACAGCAACTGATGGCAGGGAATTTATCCTTGGAGCATGCTGCACAGTGGGAGAAGCTGGCTCAGGGTGCCCCAGGGAATCTGAGAAATGGAAAATGCCTGTGATGATAATTGAAAGGCAACCATAGATCACTGTGATCACAAAAAGATCCTTTTTCTGTCCAAATGCAGGGCAAGAAGGACTAGAAGACAGGAGTTCACGACTATAGGGGAAAAGAAGAGTGAATAGATTATTACATAAAATGTTGATGGTGTGGTCCCTACAGGGAATAGATGCTTAGTGAAAAAGATGGCAAGGGGCCAATCTTCTTTTAAAAGAAAAAATCCCACCATTGTTACAGAATTTCCATAAACAATATTTTTTCTTAGAGTAGCTTATTCAACAGAAAGCATGCAATGTCATTTTTCTTCTTGCCTTATGAGACTTCTAATCCATTCTTTTACTCATGACAATTTGTAACATAAGAAAAATTAGAATGCTTCTAATTAACCTGCTTTGTTCACCATTCAAAGGACATTGCTGCCAAGACCTTCATTTTGACTTAATAATGAAACCATTGAAGTTGCAGGAATAATGCAAGGAATTAAAAATGCAAAGAATGCTACCAAGAGTGATTTGCTTCCATTGGAATGTTTTTGTATAGGGCCTGGATAACCACTTGAAATATATTTGCGTCTAGGTAATTTTGTAATACTTTTTTCCTTTTAGAAGAGATGCATTTCTCTTTGTTAAGAAAGAGATGCTATGAATGCTAAAATTTGTGTTTTCAAGCTCAGAATGCTAACATACCATACCAAAATTATAATAAGAATAAGTCATCAGATATTTCAGAGTTGCTCGGCATGTCACACCACAAAAACCTCAGTCACCAGAAACTAAAATCCATTTTAATAGCCCTTTTCATCTGATGCAAAAATCTGGTGTTGTGAAGCTGTTTAGCAGGTAGGAGAACACAGGATGTGGTTCTCCAGCTGTTGTACTGCTAATCATAAAGCAGCTGAGAAACAGACTTTGGGCAAAGGTTCTTTATCTTGACAACTTTATGAGCAACTAATCTTAACCTAAAACACTATACAACCTGCTATTACAGAGACTAGAAGGGTTTAAACTGTTGGAGGCAGCACTTTTCTCCCTAGTACATTAAGTTCTTTTTGGTTAACAATAGCTTAGCCAGCAAGTTTATGTGGTTCCATGCTGGTGATGAACAGGGAGGCCTGGCGTGCTGCAATTCGTGGGGTCGCAAAGAGTCGGACACGACTGAGCGACTGAACTGAACTGAACTGGTGCGACTCTTTGGGCTTCCCAGAGGGTGCTAGTGGTCAAGACCTGGCCTGCCATTACAGGAGACGTAAGAGACATGGGTTCCGTCCTTGGGTCTGGAAGATTCCCTGGAGAAGGGAATGGCTACCCACTTCAGTATACTTGCCTAGAGAATCCCATGGACAGAGGATCCTGATGGGTTATAGTCCGTGGAGCTTCAAAGAGTCAGATACAACTGAAGTGGCTTAGCATAGCGTACATGCATTTCTCTGGGCTTCTGGGGTGGCACAATGGTAAATAATCCACCTGCTAATGTAAGAGATCCAGGTTCGATCCCTGGGTTGGGAAGATCCCCTTAAGGAGGGCATGGCAACACTCCAATTTTCTTGCCTGGAGAATCCCCTGGACAGAGGAGCCTGGCAGGCTATGGTCCATAGGGTCCCAAAAAATGAGTCATGACCGAATTTGCTATCTTATCGGAGTATGCCTGCATGTCTTTACTTTTGTGATGTTGGTAGCTCTAGAAAGACCTAGTCTCTGCATATTCGGTTGCCGGGGCAGTATTTGTTCCTTTGTGAGTCAAGAAAGACTTTAGAAAGTATTATCAGAAAATGGCTTGCAAATTGCTGTGGGATCTAGTGGTATTGTCTTCTTTTCTTTCTGGTGATTTCTTCCAAATGACTGTCACATTTGTGCAGAGTCCCCCCGAGGACTAGAGTGGGATATTGGGCAGTGCTCGAGCTGAGAACTCTGAGCTAGATCATGTTGGTTCCTGTGCCAGAGGCAAAGTAGGGCATGCATCTTTTTCACTTTAGAAGTCATGGAATGGCTTCTGTCGATGTGCACAGATGACCAACTGGATGAAGCTCTCACCTCTAGAGATCTGCTGGAAATGAAGCAGACCCTTTATCCATAGTTCTCCAAGTATAGCTCCTGGATAAACACCATCAGAGACTTATGGGTACTGTTAGAAATCCAAACTTAGTCTGCCTTGAGGTAGGATTACTTGCTTAGAGAAGGACTCCAGACTCAACAGAAAGTTCAGCAAGAGCTAAATATTTGTTATCTCTTAAGTGAGCAGAAGATGCTATTAAGAAAAGGAACTTGAGTAAAAGCTTTGAAATTTGGTATCAATGACAAAGCCAAAGCTTAATTATACTGTGCTGAGCAAAAATTAGAAAGGAACTACTATTATTGGTCACTGGCAGCAATTTCCCATGACCATGGGATTAAATCTCCTTGATTAAACAACCTGGGCAGCATATTAGAATCACTTGGGTCTTTTTTTTTTTTTTTTTTTTGAAGCTCAAACCAACTAAATCAGAATTTCTGAAGAATGTTCTTAGGCTTTGGTAATTTTAAGAAGCTTACCAATTGGTTCCAATATGTTGCCAAGGTTGAACACAACTGCCCTAGAACTCTTTAGATGGGAATCAGTTACTTCATTTGGAGAATTTCAATACTATGGAGACAGGACATTATTGCAATGAGCTAAATGACTATAATTTTCTCATCTGTAAACTGGAAAGAATGATAGTTAGTACCTTCCTGATAACATGCCAGAGATACTAAATAAAGAACATTTAGAGGAGTTTGGGGCACATAATATATATTCAATAATTGTTTGTCAGTCCCTTCATATGATAATGTAAGATCCACAGGAGTGGGGATGATTTACAATTACAATGCTACCACTAAGTCCATCATGAAATGCAGTCAACATATTTCTTAAATAAACAGATGTGTATTTCAATCTTAGGGAATTAAAAATGAGAATTAAATGTGTTCTCAAACTTCCATTATCACTGAGGTGGATGAGTTCATGCTCATAGAACCTGTTCTTTGTGCTTCCTAAAAAAATGTTGTCTATTACTGTACAGGCAGCTCAGCGGTAAAGAATCTGCCTGCAATGCAGGAGATGCAGGTTTTATCCTTGGGTTGAGAAGATCCACTGGAGGACAGCATGGCAACCCACTCTAGTATTCTTGTCTGGAGCATTCTGTGGACAGAGGAGCCTGGTAGGCTACAGTCCATGGGGTTGCAAAGAGTCGGACACGACTGAAGCGACTGAGCTCTCACATACTCTCAATGCAGTATCCACTAGTCACATTGGATACTGAATATTGAAGTGTGGCTAGTCCAAACTGAAACATGCAGGAAGTCTAAAATACATAAAAGATTTTGGAGGCTTAGTTTGAAAAAAAAAAGAAGGTGTAATATCTGATTAATAATTTTAAATTTGATTGTATTTGAAATGATACAATTTTTGGACACTGGATTAAATAAAATAGATTATTAAAATATTTCCTCTGTCTCTTCTCTTTTGTTAGAAATATGGTAGAAAAAATTTTACGTTACACTTTTGGCTTGTCCTATGTTTCTATTGGCCAGTGCTGGGCTGCAGTGAATAGAACTGTAAGTTTTCTGTTGCATTTGATTACTGTGGCACAGGGAATGATTATTAGGAAGACAATGAAATCAGCAAGACCCTGATATCTTGAGACAGAGTGGCCCAGTTTTAACTGTACATCAGTTATAAGGGAAGATCAGGTAAAAGGTGTGAAGACACATAGGCCAAAAAGGATTAAGTTTTATGAAGTCAGTTATCCATCTCAGCAAACCCCTTACATTGAAAATAGTTCTCATCCCACTCAAGTCTAGTGCTTACGTAGCTAAGTGAGTGCTATCAATTTCAGGTCTTTGGCAGGGAATTATTGATTGCATATTGTTTCTCCGAAACATCTACATCAACACTGTTACTTGAACAGCTGTGTTTCTACAAACTGAAACATGCAGGAAGTCTAAAATACATAAAAGATTTTGGAGGCTTAGTTTGAAAAAAAAAAGAAGGTGTAATATCTGATTAATAATTTTAAATTTGATTGTATTTGAAATGATACAATTTTTGGACACTGGATTAAATAAAATAGATTATTAAAATATTTCCTCTGTCTCTTCTCTTTTGTTAGAAATATGGTAGAAAAAATTTTACGTTACACTTTTGGCTTGTCCTATGTTTCTATTGGCCAGTGCTGGGCTGCAGTGAATAGAACTGTAAGTTTTCTGTTGCATTTGATTACTGTGGCACAGGGAATGATTATTAGGAAGACAATGAAATCAGCAAGACCCTGATATCTTGAGACAGAGTGGCCCAGTTTTAACTGTACATCAGTTATAAGGGAAGATCAGGTAAAAGGTGTGAAGACACATAGGCCAAAAAGGATTAAGTTTTATGAAGTCAGTTATCCATCTCAGCAAACCCCTTACATTGAAAATAGTTCTCATCCCACTCAAGTCTAGTGCTTACGTAGCTAAGTGAGTGCTATCAATTTCAGGTCTTTGGCAGGGAATTATTGATTGCATATTGTTTCTCCGAAACATCTACATCAACACTGTTACTTGAACAGCTGTGTTTCTTATTCTGT
The DNA here is from genome assembly GCA_006408675.1 of Madoqua kirkii. Taxonomy (NCBI): domain Eukaryota; kingdom Metazoa; phylum Chordata; class Mammalia; order Artiodactyla; family Bovidae; genus Madoqua; species Madoqua kirkii. The sequence goes on along the minus strand of SJYC01003967.1, from coordinate 1,917 downwards.
TTATAACCATGGTAATATTCTTCATGAAATTTGCTTTTCACTATCTAAAGATTTTTACTGAATGATATTTTGCCAATATATTAGATGTATTGATATATTATCAACAAAACTTCCCCCTTCTGTCCAAGAACTTAAAGTGCCAGGAACTTTTTCACTGGATTACTGATAAAGTGTGCATGTGTGTGTGTGTGTTTGTGTGAAACAGAGTGAGTACCTTGTATACTACACAGGAGAATGAAAAATAAAATAGAGCATTATCTGATTCAGTATTTCCTTGAACTGTTTTGTGATTGAAAGATTTTAAGCTTTAAAATTAAATTCAATTAACTGAGTGGAGAAACTGATCACATGATTTAAAAATCACAATATCTTAGACTCTAATAAAAATAAGCTGTGAAAATTCATTTTGAGAAAAACCTGGTTCTCCCTCCATCTCTACTTTGTAGATAACAGATAAAGAAACAAAGTGTTAATAACATTCTAATGCTCAGTAACAACAAAGAGACAACATATCATTATCCATCTGCAATAGAATTATTCATGCTGGAAGGCTTCCATATTGAGGCATATATCCATCTTTCTGTTCATTCTGTTCATGGCCAAGAAGCTCCATGCATTCTTAAGTACTTGAAACTTGCTGTCAAAGAGCTTTTTAGATTAAGCCAATAATTTTATGTGCTTTGAAATACAAGTGATGAACTTGGGAACTCTGATTATTTTCTTCATTGCAAAGTAGACATCTATGATTTTATACTAAAAAGTAAAGTGAAATAACTTTGTGGCCTTGTATCCTGCAAGATACACTATTGATTAACCCAATTTTTAACTGGCTCTGTTTGCTAAATGCACACTCTTCAGTTTAAGTCACATCTTATTTACCATCCCTTCTCTGTTTTCACCAAGGAATTTGGATCTTACACCAAGCCTGAAAAAGACTTCATAAAAATTTGACAGTACCACACTGTGAAGGAAAGTGAAACTAGGACCTAGGTAAGAACCCAGCTGAGGGCTGAACTTAAGATGCTGTAGGTAAGACAGGGGAAAGGGGCAGATTCTATAAATATTTTTAAAGATATAGCTTTTTTCTATTTCTACTAGTAAAGTAGTCTGGATTCTCTGAAAAGAAAAAAATACTGCAGAATAACCAGTTTACTAATAACCTGGGCAAAATTACAACTTTTTTAAATATAAAATTTTAGTACACAACAGAAGTAGGAAGAAAAAAAAAAGGGTTGTAATCAACAGAGGTCAAAAAATGAAGTGAAAGATGGAACTCTGGGAGGGAAGCCAGTGCCTAAGCCACTCTGATGATGCTTTCCAAACCCTGGTGACCTTGAGTTAAATTCCATTGGTTACAGCATATGGGAGAAACTCAACATGCAGCCTATGGTTGCACACTAATACAGAGTCTAATACAACTGCCTTACAGAAACCTCAGTCCCAAAGGGTATGTGGGCAGTGTTAGGTTGCCTAGCAGAAGTGGATAGAAGAATCATTCTTCTATTGATTATGTTATCAGAAGAACATGAAAAATTCTCCTTGGGAGATATCACAACATAATACTCCTATCCTGTGAGTCTATAGCACAAATTCATGCCAACTCAGGCAAAGTGAATCCAGATTAGTGGTGCTCCTAGGAATAAACAGAAACAAACTCAATTCCTCTCTAGAAAATGCACCTCAGACTAGGCCTCAAAGAATTCTATAAACAAAATGTTCCAATGAACACAAGTTCATAGTTAAAAGTTATGAAAACAAACAATCATATAAAATTATCCATGATAAATTTAAATTGCAAGTCAGAAAAAATTAAATATCATTAATAAATTTGAAATAATTAAATATCACTAATAAATTTGAAATAATAAAAGAGATTACGTATATAAACAAACAAAAAGGGCATATAAAACTTTTTGA
>SJYC01003964.1:0-11234 GCA_006408675.1 Madoqua kirkii | reverse complement strand
TTCAAATAAATTTATATTAAAATAGCTTCAATGAATTATTAACATTATTTCACCTACTTCATGAGCCAACAGTGAGGTCATTCTGTAGAGGAAAAAAGCCAAAATATTATCCTAGGTTCTTCAAAGAGACTAAAATAAAATTCAAATATTAGCTAGCACTCATGCTGATTTAAGGATCCATGGTTCAAAGCAGATAAGTTTTCTTGATTCTATTATTTATGGCCTAAGTAAACTGGAACCAACTCATCGTTTAAAAGTTTGTCCAAAATAATTTGGAAACATTCTATTCCAAACATAAGGGAAATACTGCAACTATAACTAGGTTATATTGTCAAGAGAACCCATGCAGAAATTATTAACTTTACAGTTTGTAACTTAAAAGAATCAGTCCCAATTTTGTCTAAAATCTATTAATAGTATAATTCTGCCTTCCAATATCTGTTGTGAAGAGATTGATTTTTTAGTTTTTAATTTAATACATTGTAAATTGATTTCATTTAACATATACCTCAAGAAAATCATAAAAATAGTAACTCTTAAGCTAGTCTGGAAGTGAAACTTTCCAAACCAAAACTCATTTTAGGGAACTCATCTAATAATTTTTATATTTGAATATTGACTCAAACCCTATCTCTTCCATATATATTTGTTTTTCTTTCAGATATTAGGTTCCTACATAATTCAGATTAGTCAGGCTGTTCCAGAAATTTAGACTGAGAACAATCATCATCAAAACAACAGAACGAAATAAAGACCTTGCATAGTAAGCTTGAAATGAGCTAAAGAAATCTACCTTTCATTTCAGTTTTTGTCTTCTAGAAACATCCACCTTCTTGATAACTTGTTGGTCCACTGTTATGGGGAAAATGGTATTTCCTTTAGAAGAATAAGAACTGGTGAAAGGAAAACTTGCTCCCAAATGGACTTAAATGGTTACATTCATTTCATAGCTCTTGTGAGAAATTAGCATCCATATCAACTGAGGTTAATATCTGACAATTCAGTTATCACACTTGTGAGGATTTAAATATTTTAACTACAGTTAACTCTAGGAAAATGTACTAGATTTTTTTTTTTTTTTTGAGATTACAGTATAACCCTACTTCTTTCTTCTCCATATTTACAAGACCTGCAAGTTATAAACTATCTCTCTCAGATTCTCCTGCCACCAAGATTCTAGATGCAATTTACATTCTGCTAAAGAAAGATGCTCAGCTCTGGGCAGAAGCTTGGGCCATGGGAACCAGGGGGTTGTAGCAGCCCCCAGACATTGCCTGCCCAAGGACTCCAGAAACTGGGACATGTGGTTGAAATTTGCCACAGTTTCTGACCTGGGTGTGCCAAGTAACTCCCTGACTCAATAGAAAGTGAAAGTTGCTTAGTCATGCCTGATTCTTTGCGACCCCATGGACTGTAGCCCACCAGGCTATTCTGCCCATGGGATTGTCCAAGCAAAAATATTGGAGCCGGTTGCCATTCCTGTCTCCAGGGGATCTTCTCAACCCAGGAATGGAACCTAGGTCTCCTGCATTGGCAGCGGAGTCTTTTACTGTCTGAGCCACCAGGGAAATCCTGATTCAGTAGAAACCAATGGCATTCTAGAGACACAGTTAGAGCTTTCCCGTATCCTCACCCTAGTCATTTCAATATTTCATTTTTTAAAACTCATAAAGTTCTTTATAGTAATGCCTTCTCTACTTCTAATATCTAAAATATGTCTATTTTCCTGATGGAACTCTCGACTAGAAAATAGTCTTTATGACTTGAGTACACTATGATCTATCAAAAATGACTTTTTAAAAAGTTTTTTTAATGTGGACCATTTTTAATGTCTTTATTTTTTTTTATTTTTTTTTACAATATCATTTCTGCTTTATGTTCTTTGTTGTTGTTGTTTTCTTTTTGGCTGTGAGGCATGTGAGATCTTAGCTCTCTGACCAGAGATCAAACCTACACCCCATATGCTGGAGGGCAAAGTCTTAAATGAATCATTTTATCAGAGGCCTACCTAGGAATTTCAGAGTACTAATTACAAAGTAATGACCATTTAGGTGTATTTCTTCTTGCCTTGATAAAGATGAATGAAGACAACATTTTAATCACTTAAAAAATTATTGATATAAACACATAACCTAAATTCACCAGTTTAACCTTTTTAAGGCATGCAGTGACTCTTAGTATATTCACAATGTTTTACAACCATCACCACTATCCTATTCCAGAATATTCTCATCACCACCCCCCAAAAAACCCCACACATATTCCACTTCCCATACCCCACTATCCCTTGGCAGTCTCTAAGCTAACTTGTTTCTCTGTGGATTTGCCAATTCTGGACAGTTCCTATAAATGGAAATGTACCATATGTGGCCTTTCGTGACTGGCTTCTTTCATTAGCATAATGTTTTCAAGATTCATCTATACTGGAGCATGTATCAGAGCTTCATTCCTTTTATGGGTGAATCATATTCCATCATATGGCTATAACACATTCTGTTTATCCACTTATCATTTGATGGACATTTGGATTGTCTCCACATTTTGGCTACCCTAAATAATACCACTGTGAATATTTGTGTACAAATTTTTACATGTACATATGTTTTTGGTTCTCTTGGGTATAGATCTGGGAGTGAAATTACTAGGTCATCTGGTAAATTTACACTTAACTCTTGGAGAAATTGTCAAACTGTTTTCCACTGTAGTCGCGCCATTTTATAATCCCACCAGCAATGTAGAAGATTTCCAGTCTCTCTATATCCTCACCAATGCTTGCTGTTTTCCTTTGTAAAAAATATGCAGCTATCATAGCAAGTGTTAAGTGGTATATCATTATGGTTTTGATTTGCATTGCCCCAATAACTAACAATGCTAAGCATATTTTCATGTACTTATTGGCTATTTGTATTTCATCTTTTGAGAAATGTTTATTCAAATACTTGACCCATTTTTCAGTTGATTGTATGTAATTGAATCATAAGAATTCTTTATATATGCCAAGCACTTTTTATATTCCAAGTATTTAATTTCTTGTCAGATGAATGATTTACAAAGGTTTTCTCCCATTTTACCAGCTGTCTTTTCACCTTCTTGATAGTGACTTCTGATGCATAAATTTTTTATTTTTATTAAAGTCCAGTTAATCTATATTTACTTTTGTTTCTTGTTCTTTTTTTAATCATATTTACAAAATCATTACCTAATTCAAAGTCATGAAGATTTACATCTGTTTCTTTCCTGAAGTTTTATGGTTCACTGTAATCCATTTTGAGTTACTAGCTCCTTTTTATATAAGGCTACTTACTTTTGCTGGTATGATTTTTGTTTTCTATTCTTATTCTCTTTATTGGTACAGATAATTGAGAATTAATTCTATTTTGAAATCCTGCTGATTAAGGAAGCTTTCAAGAAAGCAGATTCAATGCCAAAAAAATTAAATTCAAGCACAATACCTTTAAGAACAAAAATGCAGATTGAGTCATCTTGGGAAATAATATTGTTACAATTAGGATCTGAGTTACACTGTTGCCCACTATAAATTCTTTTCCCAATTAAAAATACTTTATAAATATTTTTCATATATGCTTACACTTTCCTGCACTTGTGTTCTCTACTTTAACCTTCTTCTTTATCTGCTCATCAAAATGTCTTGTTGGAATGCTTTTATTGTAGTTGCTTTAAAAATTATCTAAATTAAGGTCATGTTAGAGCTGCTTAAAAGTAAAACACTTTAAATCACAACAGTCCTGTAAATATTAAAATATGCTATCGCCTGTGGACACCAGGTATGAAAAGATAAGATTAGATACAATTACAGAGCTTCCTGAAAAGTGACATCATGAGAACTCCGTGAATATTCTAGGTCATGGATTATAACAGATTTTTCAGGTTCCATGTGAACCTGAAAGTTTCTTGTCAACATACCTTTAAGAAGGAGTTTTGTTTTAACAAATAATATTATGGAAGTCAGTTCTATATGAGATTGTTTACCAATTTCAGGTTCTAATAGGAATTAACACTGCTTCATTGAATAACTAAAAATACTTATATTTCTCTTTTTAAATAAATAATCTCAAGTTAAACCAATTTTCAAAAATTCCCTATTTATTGGTATAGCAATAAAAATTGGTTTAACAATGAGATTCCTTTTTGAAAATGTGTCTACATGTTAGAAAAAACAGATATTTCTCAAACCTTTGAAATCCAGGCCCAATTTGTTAAATACAAAATCTGAAGTATTCATTTACTGTTATTTGAAGTTGCAAAATAAATATATTTGTTTTTCATTGATAATATATCATCATAATATTTGAAGCATTTTTCAATCTAGAGCCAGAGACCCAAGTGCCTCCCTCTTTATTTCTATTTCAGCTACAAGAATCTAGCATGTTGTACCTAGGAATGGTATCTTTCCCAGGATCCTGAGTTGAAAATTCAACAGCTCCATATGTATGTCTATGTGTGTTCACATGCATGCACATGTTAGTCACTCAGTCACATCTAACTCTTTGCAACCCCATGGACAGTAGCCCACCAGTCTCACTTTTCCATGGGATTTCCCAAGCAAGAACACTGGAGTGGGTTGCTGTTTCCTCCTGCAGAGAATCTTCCCTACCCAGGGATCAAACCAGGGTCTTCTGCCTGGAAGGCAGATTCTTTACTATCTAAGCCACTGGGAAGCCCTCACTGCTCCATACTACATAAAATATTTTCTCCCCATTTTTGTGAGTCCAAGAATTTCAACCTTGAATCAAACCTAAAAGATTCACCCATCTAGTATTCTGGAAACAGTGGTTTTAAGATTGTCCTGCTGGAGGACAATGCCAGTTTCTCTCAATATCAGCTTAGATATACTCAAGTTTCTGAAAGCAGCCATTTTTAGCTCTTTCATTTGTAAATCCATTCCAAGTTTTCAAAATTGTTTAGCTGTGTTACTTTTTAAAGCATGGAGTACACAAAAGACCTTTTCTTTTGACTTATTCTGAACACTCTCTCCCTCTTAATAGGTCCATATGTGGGAGAAAGGATTCATCTAATTTTGTACATGTTGACTTGAAACTATATATGCAATACTGATTGAGGGTAGTTCAAGTCAACTATGGAAACAAATGTCATCCCAAAGGAATCACATCTGAAATGAGGAGAGAAAAAGCCAAGGTCCTGGGCTGGTTGTTTGTTGTCATTCAGTTGCTAAGTCATGTCTGACTCTTTGTGATCCCATGGATTACAGCATGCCAGGCTCCCCTTTCCTTCACTGTCTCCCAGGGAGTTTGCTCAGATTCATGTCCATAGAGTTGCTTATGCCATCCAACTATCTCATCTTCTGTTACCTGCTTCCCCTCCTGCATTCAATCTTTCCCAGCATCAGTGTCTTTTCTAATGAGTCAGCTCTTTACCTCAGGTGGTCAAAGTATTTGAACTTCAGCATCAGTCCTTCCAAAGAATATTCAGAGTTAACTTTTAGGATTGACTTGTTTGATGCCTTTGTTACACAAATAGCAGAGGGAGGGACACACACAAACAAGGTTTAAAATGAGAGGTTGAAATAAAGAAAGAAAATCAGGAATGTGAAATATCCTGGAATCCTGAGAAATAAGACGTGTAAAACAAGCTCAAATATTCAGAAATCCTAAAACAAGTGGAGGTTAATTAAACACATATAATTCCCACTAGACTTTATGAAACGAGACTCTTGGTGACCTCACCCAAATTGCTTATGGTCAAATTTTAGAAGTCGTGAACATGGGTGCAAAATAAAGCAGAGAGAACACTACATAGACTCTTCCTCCCAGGAGCCTCCTGAGAGAGGATGAGAACACTAGAATAGTAACCAAGTGAAAGAGAGTTAGTTGCTCAGTCTTGTCTTACTTTTTTTTGACACCATGGACTGTTAGTAAAGGATCTGCCTGCAATCCAGGAGACCTGGGTTCAATCCCTCCGTCAGGAAGGTCCCTTGGAGAAGGAAATGGCAACCCATTCCAGTATTCTTGCCTGGAGAATCCCATGGGCAAGAGGAGCCTGGTGGGCTACAGTCCACAAGGTCGCAAAAGTCAGATATGATTTAGCAAGTAAACCACCACCACCATGGACTGTAGCCCACCAGGCTTCCCTGCCCATGGGCTTCTCTAGGCAAGAATACTGGAGTGAGTAAGCATTCCCTTCTCCAGGGAATCTTTCTGACTCAGGGATCAAACCAGGGTCTCCTGAATGGCAGGTAGATTCTTTACCATCTGAGTCACCAGTGAACCCCAATAGCAACTAAAAGGGGAGTTAAGTTTGAAGAGGTTTTTTGTTTTTTTAAGATATGAGATCTGACCATATTTATAGAAAGCAAGGAATAATATTAATACACACATAGATAAAAGAAAGGGAATACTTAGAAAAGTATGTGTTTTTTCTTTTCCATTTTGGCTTATCATAAGATATTGAATATGGTTCCTTGTGCTATACAGTAGGACTTGTCCATCCTATATATAATATTTTGCATCTGCTAACTCCAAATTTTCAATCCATAACTCCCTCCCCCTCCTTCCCCCTTGGCAACCACAAGTCTGTTCTTTATGCCTGTGAGTCAAGAATCAGCCTACCAATGTATGAGACGTAGGAGATATAAGTTCGATCCCTGGGTTGAGGAGGTTCCCTAGAGGAAGGCATGGCAATCTTCCTGAAGAATCCCATGGACAGAGGAGCCTAGTGGGCTACAGTCTATAGGGTCGCAAAGAGTTGGACATAGCTGAAGTGACTTAGCACACACAGTACTGTTTCTGTTTTGTAAATAAGTCATTTATGTTCTATTTTCGATTCCACATATGAGCGATATTATATGGTATTTGTCTTTCTCTGTCTGACTTACTTCATTTAGTATGATAATCTCTGAGTCTATCCATGTTGTTACATATTGCATTATTTCATTCTTTTCCATGGTTGAGTAGTATTCCATTGTGTATGTGTATATACATATATACCACATCTTCTTTATCCATAGAAAGGTGTATATTTAAAGGAGGCAGACCCCAATAGGTTCATAACTAAGCAGGGGTTACAATCCTTGAAATGAGAAAAGAAGTTGTCTTCCTCCTCCTCCAAGCCTTGAGAAAAGACAGTGAAAGTGGCTGCATTTTCATAAAGTATGTGTTGATGATGATGGCAGGTGGAGCATAGTGAGAGTTCCCCTGGGATGGTCTCTAAGAGAGAATATTATCTTTGAGAAACTTAGGAGTTATTTAGAGATATGTGTGAGTATCGAGGGTAACGAATGATAGAAGAGTGGAATACATCTAAGTGATTACCAAGAACAAGCTGAGAAGCCAGGTGATCTTTTGGGGGGGTGGTGATGTCAACCAGAGTTTAGTGATATTTTTCCCCAGCAACTTTAGGACAACTAAATCAATGGCAGAGGGAAAGGGACAGACTTTAGATTTTGTTTTGAAGATGTTCAGTTCCCAGTGGTCACCAGCTCCTTCCACTAATTTTTCCATTTTATTCTTTATCTTAGTGAAACGTGCTTTATTGTACTAAACCTGAGAATGTTGAATATATTCTGGATTTCTAAACCCTGAAACCTCAAAGAGCCTCAATTCTTGATCTACTTCAGCCTCCATGATTTGATACAAGTTAAGACATTAAGCCCTTCACAGATAATGTAATCAGGCCTCAAAGATTTGCCCAAAACCAATAGCTAGTGAAAGGTTGGATGGAAAGTACCAGGTGTCAGGAAGGAAAGTTCCATCTGGAAAATACGCTGAACACACTTCCCGGGATGATGGATGGCTTGGGATTCATTTTCTAAAACGTGGTTTGGGAAGTTGGAGCTGCACCATGGTTTATTGTGTGTAATATTTATATAATGCAAAGTGACTAGACACTGATCATCTAACACTGGTTTGCTCTTTAAAAATATGAAATGTCGTTTTACTCCCATATTCAGTTAAAATAATATTTTGGACTGTTTCAAATCTAAGCATTTACCTCCTGGTTTGAAAATGTATTGTGTACCAAAGGATACACAGTAAATCTAACTATTGGAACTAAACACCTCTGGAAGTCAATGCGAAACCTGAAGCAAAAACAAAATAAGCCCTTCATGCTGCTCATGGCACCACAGTAGAGCAGCTACTGAGCATCCATGGTTCTGTTGTACAAGGTCTTTATCAGGTCATAACTAAATATATGTTAAAGATTTTAAAGAAAAAGCAAAATGGAATAAACTCAATGGGCTAATTCTACATAGTGGAAAAATTTTTGTTAAAACTACTTTTAACATTCAAGATACTATAAATTTACATAAAATATCAAAATAATTTAGAAATATCCATGGAACAAGATGGCAATTTCAGGGTAGCTTCTTCCAGCACTACATTAAATTTCATCCACTCTGCACTGTGTGTATGTTGGGGCTGTTCTGTGCTAAGAGAATTGGCTTTGGTTTTAAGACACATCAGTTTCTTAAAGTAACATGTGTAGAAGTAAACCCCTGCTGTTTTCAAGGCTTTTTCCTTTCCTGCCCCTCCAGGAGAGCTTTGAAGAAAGCCTAAATAATGAACACATAGAATACACATAAATACATAGCATACAGGAATATGCTATGTATTTGCTCTACATTATTAAATCTCTCCCTTATGCAAAGCACATATTTGATATTTTACAGTTAGTTTTATTCAATTAAACAAAAACTATTTAACATCTAAAATATTCCAGACATGGGTATAGAGATAATTAACCATGGTCTTTGTTCATGCAATCTGATTATTTATTTTGCCTGTACTAACTGAAAAGGAAGAAAGTAAAACGAATAATTGCAGATAGGCATATGATAGTCAACCCAGGGTTATTTGCATAACATCTGCAAATGACTAATTTGCTGAGTAAGATTGTAAGCACCTCTCTGCTGGTGGTGGGAAGAGTAGTTTGTCTGCTGTTATTTGGAGATTACAAAAGCAATATCCAAAGCAATAGAAATGGAATTAGAGACATGAGGGCACATGCAGTTAACATTTAAGGATTATTATCAATAGGTTAGATGGGGACAGTGAGAAAGTAAACAGTCCCTGTTTTAAATTTCACTAGCATTGGGGGGCTTTATGATCAAAGGCTAATAATGGTCATTCGGAGGCTCATGGACTGCATTAAAATATTATGATAACAGCTATAGATAGTCTCCCAGAAAATGCATATGGACACAAAGAAACTTTGCATGTAACATCAGGAACATCATGGTCCTCCTGAAAACCATCTATAACCCAAACAGGCATCATGCCTTAGTCATAAAGACTGCATGGTTGTTGGGTCACAATGTAGTTTTTGGCTTCCCTGATGTCTCAGATGGTAAAGAATCTGCCTGCAGTGTAGGACACCCAGGTTCGATTCTTGGGTTGGGAAGACTCCCTGGAAAAAGGAATGGCTATCCACTCCAGTATTCTTGCCTGGAGAATTCCATGGACAGAGGAGCCTGGCAGGCTACAGTCCATGGGGTCACAAGGAGTCAGACATGACTGAACGACTAGGCACACACATGGTAGTTTTATTCCTTTTTTTTTCAGGAATCTCCATACTATTCTCCATAGTAGCTATATCAGTTTATGTTCCTACCAACAGTACAAGAGAATTCCCTTTTCTACACACTCTCTCCAGCATTTATTTGTAGGATTTTTGACAGTGGCCATTCTAACTGATGTGAGGTAATACTTCATTGTAGTTTTGATTTGCATTTCTCTAATAATGAGCAATGTTGAGCATACTAGGCATATAACTTGAACAAACCATAATTGAAAATGCTCGTGTACCCCAATGTTCATTACAGCACTATTTACAATAGCTAGGACATGGAAGTAACCTGGCTGGCCATTGACAGATGCATGGATGAAGAAGTTGTGATACGCATATACAATGGAATATTACTCAGCCATAAAAAGAACACATTTGAGTCAGTTCTAATGAGGTGGATGAACCTAAAGTCTATACAGAGTGAAGCAAGTCAGAAAGAGAAAAATAAATACTGTATATGAACACATATATATGGAATCTAGAAAGATGTTACTGATAAAGCTATTTGCCAGGCAGCAATGGAGACACAGACATAGAGAAGGGACTTGTGGACACAGTGGGAAAAGGAGAGGGTGGGAGGAAAGGAAAGTGGAACATGGAAACATATACGTTACCATATGCAAAACAGACAGCCAGTGGGAATGTGCTGTATGAATCAGGGAGCTCAGCCTCGGTGCTCTGTGACCAACTAGAGTGGGATGAGGTGGGAGGCGGGACGGAGGTTCAAGAGGGAGGGGACGTATGACCACCTATGGCTGATTCCAGTTCGTTTATGGCAGAAACTAATGCAATACTGTAAAGCAATTATCTTCTAATTAAATATAAATAAACTTGAAAACAAAGACTGCAGGATGATTACAAACGTGAATTGTGCCCTGAAGGAAAATTAAGGAGTGCTATGAAGATATTGTCAGTCTAGACACTGACAGAAAAGTAGAGCGGTAGCAATGTCTGGAAAGGCTAGTCTAAGGAAGTGAATATAATAGACACGAGTTAAAGAACAGTAATGATAAATGAATCAGTTGGGTTTTAAGCCCCTAAGGCTTACCTTTTATAGGTATATACTATATAGTTATGCACATATATAACAGCTTTATTGATAAAGCATTTATACACCATACAATTCACCTATTTAAAGGGTGTGATTTAAGGGTTTTTAATGTATTCTTGGAGTTGGACAACCTTCACCACAATCAACTTTTGAACATTTTTGACACTCCGAAAAGAAATGCATCCCTATTAGCAGTCACTCCACATTTCCCTGAAACTTGTTTATGCCATCCCCACCAGCCACATGCAGACACTAACTGCTTTTTAAATTTGTAGAATTCTGGATACATCATGTAGTTGTAACCATACAACATTGATCTTCAATGAGTGACTTCTTTCTTGATAGAGAGTTTCCAAGATTTATGCATGCTGGGACAGGTATCAATACTTCATTCCTTTTTATAGCTGAACAGTATCCAGTTGTATGCATATACTATACTTTATGTGTCTATCAGTTGATGAACATTGAGTTAGTTCCACTATTTTTGCTATTTAAATAATGCTACAAAGAACATTTTCGTGCAAACTTTTGTGTGAAAATATGTTTTCTGCTCTTTCAAATATATTGGGAGTATCCCTGGTGGTTTAGATGGCAAAGAATCTACCTGCAATGCAGGAGCCAAGGGTTCAATTACTGAGTC
>SJYC01003963.1:0-40384 GCA_006408675.1 Madoqua kirkii | reverse complement strand
GATGTCCACATAACTATCTGTAATAAGTGGATTAATAAGTAAATGGAGAGGAGATCAACAGACCTTTGTTTACCTTAAGGGAAGTTTAGGGAAAAGATTTTAGAAATGGGTTATAAAATGTCCTAGATTCTTCTTCTTGAAGTCTCTTCAAGAACACTCCTCAGTACTCTGTAATAATTTATATGGGAAAGAATCTGAAAAAGAATGTTTATGTATAACTAAATACTTTGCTGCAGACTTGCAACTAACACAAAATTATAAATCAACTATGTGTGCTTGTGTGTACGTGTGCCCAGTCATGTCCCACTCTTTGTGACCCCATCGACTGTAGCCCACAAGTCTCCTATGGGAGTGGGTTGCCATTCCCTTCTCCAGGGGATATTTCTGACCCAGGGATCAAACCCATGTCTCCTGCCTTTAAGGCAGATTCTTTACCATCTGAACTATGCTGCTGCTGCTGCTGCTGCTGCTAAGTCGCTTCAGTCGTGTCCGACTTTGTGCGACCCCAGAGACCCCAGGCTCCCCCGTCCCTGGGATTCTCCAGGCAAGAACACTGGAGTGGATACTCCATTATAAACTAAAAAATACTTTTGGGTATTCATTGCTCTGTTATACTACTTCCTGTAGAGGCCATGAATTCAGTGGTAGCTTGAAGCATGTTGCGTCTAGGATAGAGAACAACAACAAAAATCTCCACCTGCCAAATAGTTGCCGATGAAATAATTTAGCTCTAAAGGTGTCAGTGTCAACATGTGAGATTAAGGGTTAATATTTTGTCTGTTTATCATTTGCTTAGCATTGCCATTTATGTATTCAGAAAAATCAATGGAAGTTCAACTTTTGAATTTTTAATTTATCGGACAAGAGAGAGAAAATATATTTTTGTCAGTGAATAAGATCTAGAATATAATATGTGTCAGGACACTTTCTATAGTCTGCAAAGGATGTAGTCTATAAAAAGAAGCTAAATAAAATAAAGAATTAGAATTGTTTGGTCAATTTAATCAGTAAAGCATTTTTGTCTAAATAATTTGGACTCTTTCTAAAATCAAGATGGACTTGAATAAATTAGTCAAATATATCATTATATATTAAACTTTTGCCTACGTGCATTGTATAATCTGAAACTGTCATTTATAGCTTTCAATGCAATATGAATTAAGCAACAGTAACAAAAAGTGGTTCTTAGGACAATTTCTGATTAAAATGAGACATAGACTTAGTTGATAAGACAGCAAAGAGTTAGCTTTAAAAGAACTAACCTAAAAGACAAAACAAGAAGGAAAACAATTTTATATTTTTCTCTATGTGAATCAAAGTCATTTATAATTTTTAATTGCAAGGTGTGTACTCTAACAAGTTATGAAAAATATTTATTATATCATATCCCACAACCGTGTAACTGTGGTTGAAGGCTTTTTTCTGTTTTGATTTTTTAAAAATTGTGGTTTGTTTTTAGAGTTAAGCATTTTGGCAAATTTATATCAGATCTTTTCTGAAGGTGATATTCCATTTACAGGTGGTACCATTCCGTAACCCTTCACAGTTTATTTTTAACCTTTTTCTACCTAGTGGTACCCAGGAACCCGAGTTTAATGTTTCTTATTTCCATCATTTACAACTCATTTAGTAAATATTTATTAAGTGCCCCTTATGAGCCTTGGACTCTTCTACATATGGGGAATACACACAGCTGTAAACAAAACAGCCATTCCTGTGCTTGCTGTTGCTGCTGCTAAGTCGCTTCAGTCATGTCCAACTCTGTGTGACCCTACAGACGGCAGCCCACCAGGCTCTGCCGTCCCTGGGATTCTCCAGGCAAGAACACTGGAGTGTGCTTAGGGACCTTTTATTCAAATATAGGAGGGGTTGGGCAACATGCAAATAAACAAGCAAATTATGTGGACAGAACTGATCATTTTATCTAAAAGAACTTTAGCTCTAAAGTTTATCTTCACATAAAGTACATGCATGGGTCCATTATATTCGTTAGTATTCAGACATAAACCTGAGTCAGGTCAACAAGGTTGTCTGTGAATAAAACTAAGCACTTCTTTTCCTTTGTAGTAAAATTTGAACCTTCCTGACAACTCCTTAGCTTTCCTAAGTAGTTTGATTTGCAGTGTATAGAGCAATTAGGCAGCCACATGAGGTACCAAACTTATTGTACAGTGTCCAAATGTTAGTGAATTCACTTGGCTTGTTGTAAGCAGTCGACATCGGATATCAAGCTCCTGGCAGGAACTTGAATGAAGTCATCTCTTCCACCTTCATTTGACCTCAACCCAGGGGCCATGGAGCTCAGCTGTAATGCTTCATAATACATCAATAGACATCAGTTCCACTCCGGTCCTGCCCTCTGTCCTTGCTGAGATTAACTAATAAGTAAAGAAAGCAAAGTTCAGTTAAGAAAAACAATGCCTTCACCCCATTCAGATGTTTATGAGATTTCCCGTTGAATATGATTTTTATTTGAGGAAGCAAAAGGTAGATTCTGATCTAAAAATCTAGCTAGCCTTTAAAAAGTTGTTTTATCTAGGTCAAAGACTTTTATCTATTTTCACACATCAATTATTATCAGAAGCAAGGTCAGAATTATAATGTATAAAACATATATGAGATGTTTTCATCCTATTTAATTTATGGCCTGCTAAGAAATAGAATATGCTTACAACTTTACATAAGAAATCCTGCCATCACCTTCTTCGAAGAAATAGAATATGCTTATAACTTTTCATAAGAAATCCATGTATTTCAGGCAGGTTTACAAAAAAATGAACCTGAAATGGTACACTTAATAGATGCATCTGAAGTTCCATTCATTGAAAATCGTTATTTGATGTTATTCTAAGGAAACAAGTACAACAGGACTAGATTTAGGGCTATCAATCCTAAATACAACCTTAATCAAAGAAAATTGAGATGATTTTTAAATTAAACAAGTAGAAAACAAATCCCAAAGCAAAGAAACCTAACTGTAACAATTTGAACTGACTTTATAACACACCTTTTCTCTTGGAGATAGTCAGGGATGAGCCAGTTGTACTGAGAACTGACTTTGCCTGTGCAAGTCATTTTGCTAGATGGTGAGGGTCAGGTATTGTTTATCCTTTAAATGCCATCTTCTTTGACCAGAGGAACAAGTAGACTGAACCGAAGTTTCTGGAATCTCAGAACTTTTGTCATTATAGAGACCACTTGCTGGTTTACAACTTTCTTGGGTTTTCACTGAAACAATAGGATCTCACTACAGGTTCTGGGAGGGCTGTGTTTTGGAGAACACAAACAAGGACTTTTTTCTTTCATTTGGTCTGTCTCAGCATCCTGAAGGTTGTCCAACTCTGGGAGCTCACCAAATTTCATTTCATCCATTAGGCTTGGAATAAAGAATAAACCTGCAAATTCTGTCAAAATGGGTGATGTATGGCTGCTGAGAAATTCAAATTGCTTCAAGTGTGGGAGCCAGCAAAGTAATGTCCTCTACAGGATGAGATCACAGCATCGTGCGCTCATTCTCTGTGTGAGCTTCATTCTATATGCATGGGGGAGAGCCAAGGCATGAGTTCATTGAAGGAATGGTGAAGTGCTTCTCCTTAACCCTCTAGCTTCCAGAGGTTCAGCCCTCTGGAAGGTTCAGATCCAAATGACCATGGATTCCACCTCAGATACCCCTGGGTATCACACTGCATCACATAGTAATGATAGACAGTAAAATAGACACATGGAGAATACAATACAAATCAAACTCAGATTAGGGATTGGACTAAAATTCCTGAGTGCCCTACTGGCTAAAAGGAAAAAGCACACTTAAAAGGTGTGAGTGAAATTTTATCCAGGGACCTTATTGAGGACTGTAGATAGGAACAGCCTTCAGACAGCTCCGAGAAACTGCATTGAAGAAGGGAGAACCAGGATATATATGTGCATATATATATATATATATTTATTTATTTATTTTTTTTTGCTAGGGAAAAAACATGTAGTTGAACATCCAAAGATTACAGCTAATCATAAAGAATAGCTATCTCAAGTTAATGATTTGGGTGCTTTTCTATGTAGGGAAAGATGTCAGAACTCAGAGTCATTGAAAATTTCCCTTAGCTATGCAACTTAATTATCTAGGGACCGGAATATCCAAAACACAGAATGTTTCATAATTTTCTCTATCCTAAACTCCTCTTAGGGTGCACTGTAACAGCTCATGGCTTGATCCCTGTAGAAGTGAAATGGAAGACAATTTTTTTTCTTCTTTTTAGCACCATCATCTTATCAGCCACTATGACTGAAGGTTTCCAGTTATATAGTTTGGCTGCCCTCCACCAATTTTAGAATGTCAGAGAATCACAAGGTCCTGCCTCATACATAGCATCTGCCTTGAGTGAGTCGACCCAAACATGTTTATTGTCCATGATAGCGACAAGCAAATTTTAGGTGAGAAGTTCAGTGGAGGTGTTGGTTCAGGAGGAGAGGTAAAATTTCCTTGAGATTTTTTATAAAAGCATTTGGAAATGTGAAATCATGAATCCCAAGGTGCTTTGGAGGCCTCCATTCTCATTGGCTCCAATTATTTCTAGGTTTTTAAGAGACAAACTGTATGCTTCCAAGAGTCAAATGAAGAATTCAAATGTGTGGTCTTCAGGAGGAGGTTTTAACAAGGTGACCCCATGGACTGCAGCCCACCAGGCTCCTCTGTCCATGGGATTTTCCAAGCAAGAGTACTGGAGTGGGTTGCCATTGCCTTCTCCATTTAACAAGGCAGAAGCTCACAAAGAAGTAACCAGGAAAATAAATATAGTAAAATATATTTGTGGCTCTTAGCTCAAAGCAGGCTTTCAAATTTCTAAGAGTAGAAAAGAACTCACAAGGAAAACTCAGCATGGCCTCTAGAAGAGACAGAGAGAGGACCCCAGAGGATTAGGACTAATGAGAGGCTCTTCTAATATGACCTGGGCTCTCCTGCATCCCCTGTTCCCTTCTTTTCCATATGTTTGTTTCTTTCCATGATTTCTCCCTAGATCTAAGGTTGTCTCATCAGATACAGAATGGCAAATGAAATTTGTATTTCAGATATACAACAAATAATAAATAGTCTATTTTTGTTTCTTAAAATTCATGGAAAAAATACATACATTATATATTCGAGATTCAAATTTAATTGAGTACCCTGCACTTTTTCTTACTAAGTCTGGCAACCCTATCTGTGTTCCATCCAGCCCATCCCACTGGAATCTAACAGCAGAGAACAGAGGAAAGGATTATAATTAATAGCAGCGGCCAAGGAAAACATGGCCAAATGGAATGGTTGGCCTTGGTACTTCTGGCTATTTAGAGGCCCCTTTCCACTGATGAAACAGTTGCCACATGCCTTTCTGTTCAGGGCTTTCTGTTCATCCCAACCCTGGCCTCCTGCTCCAGCACCAGTGGATTTCCCCTGAAGTTAATGATTTGGGTTAAATGCTGGATGGAGTGGGAAAATGGCTTACTGGAGAACTGTCCCAGGTGAGGGCCCTTCACCATCCACGGGACACTTCTGCTCAGCAGCAGAGGTTGTTAGGTTCAGCCTCCAGGCTTTTTGTTCTCCAGCAGAGCCTTTGGTAAATACCCCTGTTAAATCAGCCCCTTGCTTTGGCTCACAAATGTTTGCATACGAATGCTTGGGATATTAAGTAGATTCTTGGGATAAAGAGGAAAACATTACTGTGTTGCTGCCTCACATATTCACTGTGGAAAAAAATGTTTTCAAATAAACTGGTTTAATGAGAGAACTATAAGAAGAAAAAAGATATTAAGCCTTATGTATTGCTGTGTACTCATTGAGAAACTGTAAAACAGCTCTTGCACCAAAGAATCCACAATTGATTGATGAAGCCATGGAAATGTGTCAGATGTAACAGCTTTCAAGCACTATCTTACACATTGCACATATTTTCTTTCTTATGTAAAGATTTCAATTGGCAATGTATCGTATCTGTTTTAGACTCAGTGAATTATATAAATAACTTACATGAAATACAAAAGTTCTTGCTCACACATCAAGTGTTACATTTTCCTCCTGACTCCACAGATCATATATGGAACCCAGAATACACCTAGAAATACAAACTATAAGACAGATATTGAAACTTCCCACATCCTAGAAAAATAAACATTACTTTGTAGGTTGGAAGCAACATCTTCCAAGTGGTGAGACAAATATATCTCAAGTCTGCTGGTAAATCTGCCAATAAACTTTCTTTCTAAATGCATTCAAAGAGAGACTAGTTATTTTATAGTGAAAACTGCATGTATATTTGGCTCTTTACTATGACCTGGAATATAGCCTCTATGGATCTCTTTAATGTTCAAATACAATTTTACCTAATTTTAAGTAATCTTTTAATTGTATGTGAATTTATTCATTTCTTATTTGTCAGGCTGCCATCAATATATCAGTAACTACTTTTGTTTTCTCAGATTTTTCACCTAAGACTGGCGTTTCTCATTAGAGTTCATCCCTACCAATTAAGTTGAAAACTTTTTCACTTGTCTGCTAACAGAAAAGAATCAAGTTATTTACTTTGAAACTCTCATTTCTAAATATTTTACTTAGAAATATATATATGCTACCAATGGACATTCAGCATATCTTATTTATTACCTGTGTTAAACTTCTTTTTCTCTTGAGTTTTATATTTAAAATGTAAGACTCTGTTTAAATGTAATTTAAATATGTAAAATACTTAAGGAAAATTGATAAGTATTAATATTCAGATAGATATTTTATACCTGAAATCAATTATGTGTCATAGTTGGCTAAGGATGTATTATCCAGTGCAAATGAGCAATAGTTAGATATGACCGGTGTGGTGTTTAGTCACTAAAGTTGTGTCAGACTGTTTGTGACCCCATGGGCTGTAGCCCACCAGGCTCCTCTGTCTGTGGGATTTCTCAAGCAAGAATACTGGAGGAGGTAGCTATTCCTTTCTCTAGGGGATCTTCTGAACCAGAGAAATTAACCCACATTGGCAGGCAGGAAGATTCTTTACCACTAAACCATCAGGGGTAACTAGATATGGCTGCAAAGGTTAAAAAGTAGAAGTTGAAAAGAAACAATGATTTTGTCTAATTAGGAAGAGTTCTATGGTCTAATGGTCACAAAAATGTAGTCATGTTTTGAGTTTTAACTTTTTATTTTTGTATTTCTTCTTTACACCAAGTCTAAAATATGTAAGAAGCTCTAGGAAACGAGCCCAAGACAGAACCCTTGGAGCAGAGAGAGAGAATACTAATTAGAAAAAAAAAAAAAAAATGCTTCTTCTTAAATGGGTTTAGATGGGTAGTTCAAATGACCTCGGGACTTTCCAGGTGGTGCAGTTGGTAAGGAATCTGCCTGCAAATACAGGAGATACAAGAGATGTGGGTTTGATTCCTGGGTAGGGATGATCCCCTGGAAAAGGAAATATCAACCCAACCCAGTATTCTTGCCTTGAAAATTCCATGGACAGAGTAGCCTGGTGGGCTACACAGCCCATGGGTACAGCTGAGCAGGCACACAATCTAAAAAGACCTTATTTTTTAGGAAAGTGAAGGCGTTAGTTGCTCAGTTGTGTCCAACTCTTTGTGACCCCATGAACTGTAGCCCACCAGGCTCCTCTGTCCATGGAATTTTCCAGGCAAGAATACTGGAGTAGGTTCACATTCCCATCTCTAGGGAATCTTCCTGACCCAGGGATCAAACCCGGGTGCCTTCATGGCAGGCAGATTCTTTATCATCTGAGGTACCAGATGAAGTCTTATAGATAAGGCTTAACGAGAAAAAAGAAGAACTTTTAAAACTCACTCTTCCAGAGCAGGATACTCTGGACTCTGAGGCTAACCTCAACCCTAAATTCCTTCCCTGCCCCAGAGAGAGGGGCTTGACACCCCAAAATGATTGTATTTGAGACATTTTATGTGGAAAAGCTTAAGTTACATATATAACAGGTGATGACAGTTAAGGCTTAATAAAACAGCTCTGCTGTACTTGATGATTTTATTTCTTTCCATCTTTCTCTATTAGAAATATAATCATATAATATAGCTGATAGGTTATCTTTACCTAAGCTTAGTAAAACATGCAGAAAGAAATAAGCAGAACTTGCATCTTGAGTCTGCAAACTCAAATCTCTGTTTAAAATCAGCCCCACAGAAATGACTGTCCAGATGGCTGCAAAATCCATATGCTCTGCCTCAGCCACACCATGCCACTCCCTCAAAGTCTAGTTCTAGTCTTCCGTACACCCCCTCAGACACCTTTTGCCGATTCCGAAATGTCTCAGATTGAGCTCGCGTCTTTCCTCTGTTGTCCGCTTTTTCTGCAGTGCTTTGCCCCCTCCTCGGCTCCGTCTCCACTGTGTGCTGTCTCGCTGTGGTGGTTCTACAGCAACCTTCCCCTTATCTCGCCTTCACTTTCTCAGCCACATCACCCCCACCTCCATTTCAGGTCCTTGAACTATCCCAGTGCATCCTATTCAATCCTCCTGACTCAGATGAGGGATGTGAATGTCCTGGTTTGTTTGATTAAAGAATCAAGTACATTACTATATAATTAATCTGTATGTGCATTTTATCATCACTATTTTTAAAGCAGGTACCAGCACAGATTGTTTAAATTTAATTTTTATTGTTGTATAGTGGCTCAGCATAGATTCTATTTACAATTATTTATCAACAAATAACTACTTTGAGTTAGAAAGTTTCAAGATGTGATTTATATCGGTTCTTAAAGCATTTCTTCCACTTGGTAAATTTGACATACCCTATACCTGGGTTGGATCTTGAACTATCCCAGTGCATCCTATTCAATCCTCCTGACTCAGATGAGGGATGTGAATGTCCTGGTTTGTTTGATTAAAGAATCAAGTACATTACTATATAATTAATCTGTATGTGCATTTTATCATCACTATTTTTAAAGCAGGTACCAGCACAGATTGTTTAAATTTAATTTTTATTGTTGTATAGTGGCTCAGCATAGATTCTATTTACAATTATTTATCAACAAATAACTACTTTGAGTTAGAAAGTTTCAAGATGTGATTTATATCGGTTCTTAAAGCATTTCTTCCACTTGGTAAATTTGACATACCCTATACCTGGGTTGGAAAGATATCCTGGAGAAGGGAATGGCTACCCACTCCAGTATTCTGGCCTGGAGAATTCCATGGATTCTATAGTCCATGGGGTCACAATGAGTCAGACATGACTGAGTGACCTTCACTTTCACTTTCATTTCACTTTACTAATTTCATTTAAAGCAAAATTAAACCCAATAAAAAATCATTCTAATATAAGATTTTAAGAAACATTTTGTCTAATAAGAATAAATAATGCGATTTGTGTAAAGACTGTATTTTTATAAGGTATGATATGAAAGTAGAAGATATATTTTTAAAAATATTCATTAGTCCTATTGAAGGATGAGCACATTTAAATAAAAACAGGAGCCTGAAAGACTTTGACATAAAAAATACAAATATCCATAAAATAGGAGAAATTTGTTGTATTTCTTCTAACTGTTAAAGATTTTCTATAGTATAGTTGAAGAAAAGAGATATTCATGCCAAAATGCACCAAAATCCAGGGTAGATGGGCAATTTAGGATGGCTATTGATTAGAGAGAAATATGTGGCTGTTGGAATTAGTGCTGTTTCTGTTCCAAAATCTGAATGAAAATTATTGAGGTATGACTAGTTGTATTTTAAACTTTCAACTTCAAATACTCTTCATAAAATGAAAGATGTAGACAGGTCAATAATTTACAGGACATATGTAGTTAATGAAAAAGGTTTCTGGTCTCATTTTTAAAGTTCCAATAATCTGTCCTTCTGCATATAGGATTTTTTCATTCTCATTCATAATGGATATAAAGCCAGTTAACATTTAACTGGCACACAATTGCAAAGCACTTTGCAAATATAAAATATTATGTAAGTGCCATAGACTCCATTACTTCATTCTCAGTCTTCAAGCAACAATTAATGAACAATGCAATATTGTAGAATAGCCTCTCTAATGGAAATTTAACTTCCCTACAGCTTCAGAAGATTTCAGAACATTACATAATTGTTTAAAGTCAAATTGAATTTTAATCCATACATTATTTATGCTATTTGGTCATCTGGCTTTAAATAGATACATATAAAATATACATAAAATTATATATGAATGCATGCATAAAATCTTCCATTTCCTGCATGAAGCTATAATTTTTATTCTAAGATTCATGTATTTATTGACTTATGACAAAGCGTCTTTCTCAAGCACATTCATTGTGCTTTGCTTTATTTGTAATTTGAAATAGAATCAGGCTTTGAGAAGCTGGTGATGCTCAATGGCCCTTTATTTGAGAATCCCAATTTTTTAAGTTAGATTTTTGGGAAAATTGTCAAAGAAAGCAAGCTGGGTATATTCTATTTATAGAAAGAGCCTTGGGATATTTTCAAAGCTGGAGTTGGTAGGACCTGAGGCTCCAGCCCAGTGACCAGGAGGCCATTAATGTTGCACCACATGCACCCTGATCGTATCAGCCACTGTTTGCACAATGAATGGACAGAGGAGACAGTCTCAAAAGCTACACCTGTTGTCAGTGTTTGGTGCTTTCAGGAACCTCCCATTTTGAAGAAATGAGTGAGGGAAAGTATGCATAAGGAGATTTTTTTATTTCTCGGAACTTTCAAGTTTCATGCAGGCAGATGAAATAAAGGTGAATTTCTTGAGACACACTGCCCTTGGAGTAGATTGAAGAGATTTCAAAAGGGGTAGGTGTCATTATTTACAACAAAAAGTTGTGCTCTAGGAAAAATACTTGGTTATCTTCAACTGGTTTTAGTATTTTTTTTGTTGTCATGTAGATCTTTAGATACACCTAAATATCGAGATTTGGTTGGAATCTAGGTGGTTTTGCTGCTAAATTGAATCTCAGTTTAGGAAAGCTTTCATAGTCTCTTTAAGCCGTCATTCCAGAACTCTCTAGAAGAAAGGAAGAAATAAAAGTATTTTGGTTAACAAAGTCCTGAATATTTCTGCAACATGTGACCCAAGTGTTTGTGGGGTGGTTTACTTATTCGTTCTGCCATTTACTCACTCACATTCATGAACTGCTACTATGTGCCAGCCATTGTGTAGGAAACCAATTACGATGGTGATATGTCAGGGAGTTCCCAGTGGAGATCAGAAGATAAGCAATTATCATACAATTGGACAGCTGATGGTATAGATTTATGTGTGATGAGGGGTGTCTAACAATCTGAAAGGTCAGGTTGGTCAAGACAAATTACTCTGAATAACTGAGTTCCAGTTTCCCCAAGCAGGGCAGGAAAGGATATTCCTGGTAGCAAGGAGAGAAAAACCAAATTTCAAGTAGGAGACAGATTATAGTGCATGCAAAACTTGTGACTGAAATATAGAAGATGTGTGAATGAGTAGCAGAAAATATAGCTATAGAGAGAGGCAAAGTTCAGGAAGGCACTTGTAGACAACACTAATGAGCTTGAACTTTATCATGAAGGCATTGAAGAGACACTAAAGGAATAGGTGCTGAATGGATGAGTGAATGAATATGCAAGTAAGATGAGAATACTTTTAATGCTTTCCCAAATTGTAACTGAAATCTTTTGGAGTGTTGATGGTCTTACATGTCTATGACATATGTGTATGTATACATATCTGTCCGTGTATATATAACACATCATAGATATGTCTTTAGCAGTATTGATGGGCTTATGTCTATGATATATATGTATTTGTACATATCTATTCATGTATGTATAATACATGCATGGATATTTATATCACAAAATGGATACATCTGTAGATACAGGTTTCCTTCACTCTCCAGAAGGAGAGTGTTCCTATGAAGCCTTTCCTAAGCCTAAGGAGTGTAAAGCTAAGAGGTAATCATCTTAGGGACCATTCTGCAGACATACACACAAAATCAATCAAGATAAAGTACAGCTGCTCACAGACACTGTTCAAAAGTTTTAGTAGCTTGATGTTGAGACACTGAGTATAGTTCCTGGGAAGGAAGCTTGGTGATGCCAAGGTATGTCAGCTGCCCCTATCAAGGCTCCTTGTGAAACAAAGAGAACTGTATTCTTGATTTAAGACTTTTTTTGGGTAAAAGCTAAAGTCCAATTCTGACTTTTTTCACTTAGCAAAAACAGGTACTAAAGTACATCTTTCATAAAAGCCAAATAGTGTAAAGTGAGCTTTCAAAAATCTGAAATACCTCTTTATCATACATGTAGATAAAGCATCATAGATACAGGTATATTTATTCCCCATTCTACAAAAAAAGGAAATCAAGACACGGTTGAACATCCCTGGTGGCTCGGATGGTAAAGAATCTGCCTGCAATGTGGGAGACCTGGGTTCAGTCCCTGGGTTGGGAAGATCCCCTGGAGGAGGGCATGGCAACCCACTCCAGTGTTCTTGCCTGGAGAATCTGCATGGACAGAGGAGCCTGGTATGCTACAGCCCATGGGGTCACACAGAGTCAGAGCACATAGCATCAGACACGGTTACATAGTTGGCAAGTGGAGAAGCTGGGATTTGAATGCAAGCAGCTCAGCTTTATTATTTTTATTTTTTACACTTAAAAGAGATGACATTTATTGTGCAATTTTTTCTCCAATAGAACATGGCAATCTAGAGGTATAGAGGTAGTAAAACCTATATTCCAATTAGAATATTACCTAAAATAATTGGCCCTAGTAACAAAAGTTTCTTATAATTAAAAACATTGGATGTTTAAAAAACTCATAGCATTTTAAGTTCCTAAAAGAAATGTGCCTAATACTTAAAAAACAACTTACTTTTCTATATAAATTGCTCACAAAAAATATTGCTGTTCTATATTATACTAGCCATTTATAATTTTATTAACATATTACTAGTAGGTGTTAACTCTACACAGTACAGTCAAATAGAAATTATTCATAGAGAATCAATAAGACTCCAATAATACAAAATATTAGAGTCGATAGATTTGTCACAGTTTCTCCAAGTGTTTATCATAGAAAATAAGGCCAAGTTGACCCCAGTGTCAGGCTGCTATGTGAAGTTCCAGAGAGGAAAGACACACAAGTGATGCTTAGATGCTTAGAGTCAGACTGTACCAGTGACCTTGGAGGTTTCAGGACTTATGGCCTGGCATGGTCTGGTCCCTAGAAACAAAACCAGGCCCTAATGACCTCAGAAAGTTCTTCAGATGTTAAAGCCACAACTGCAAATAGGATCAACAGGTTCAAGCAGTTCACCTTTAAAGACTATGCCCTTCATCTTCTCACTACAATTTCTCAATGTCCTCAAAGTAATGATTAAACACCCTTTCAATCAGAACTGGTCACTGAAATTTATAAAAAATGTATCTATCTAGTATAATAGTTATCTGTGTAGAATTATACTCTTTCATGGGCTAGAGATTTACTGGGGAAATGCATTAGCTAGAGTTGGATTTCTTTTCTACAGCCAGAAAAATAAACAAAAGGTTCAAACTGCCCAGTAAAGGGTAGTGTGGAATTTATCATGCTATCTTATTTACTGTCCATTTACATTATTGAAATTATGGTTTGCTAGGCTTGCTTTTGTGTATTAATAAATTCTGGCAAAAATGATAGAATTTTTTGATAAATTATATTCTCTATTATTATTGCCTAATCTTATAATTGATTTGTTTTTCATATTGGTACAGTTTCTACAGACAGGAAGGAAAAATTCCTAACTAGAAGCTAAATGAATTGATTTGTATCCACATTGCACTGGATATCTTCATCAGTATAGAATTAGAGATCACACAAACTGATGGTTTTGCTCCTAGAACTAAGAGGAAGAATATTTAAGTGACCTAACTCCAAAGGAAGTTACAACATCTGGAGAATAATTTCTTAAAGTAATTTTAGGTAAGAAGATAGGCAATGCACAAAGACACAAAATGTTTAGGTTTGTCCCATCTCATAGACAAATTAAGACATTTTCAATGGATCTAAACACAGATGAGTAAGAATAAGAAAGTGATTCATCAGGAAGAAACACCAACGTGCATTGATAACTACTTAATCATGAATAATGCATACATCACAGGTGATGAATAATGAACTGATGACTCTGGACACGAATAGAAATAGAGAAATTTGTTCATCCCAAGGAATGAGGTGGCAGTCACCCTTTTATAACTCCAGGCGGTACCACTTGCTCTTACATCCTGCTGATGGGGACGAAGTCCCACATAGCTGACTTCTGTTTTCAGTGAGGTAAGAATCCTGATGATAAAGCCAGGCAAATTCTGTTACTGGGGCTTCTTTTGAGCTCCACATTGTAACTCGGTGTATGAAAAGGCAAATGGCTTCATGCTCTGCATCTTTAAGGATGGTGTTTCAAATCGTCAGCATATTTAAATGGAAAAGGACACGGTGTCACCATCTTAACTTCTCTGCAAGCACTGAGTGATTTACTCTCTGGTTTAACTCATGACCTGTTGGAACAGATAGCTGTCTGATTCTGGCTTATGACTCTTTAGACATGGTCTTTTCTTTTTTACTTCATTTCCTTTTTATTTATTTTAGGGGAGTAGGTATCTCTTTTGGGAGGCTTCCCAGGTGGCACTAGTGTTAAAGAACCCTCCTACCAATGCAGGAGATACGGATTCAATCCCTGGGTCGGGAAGATCCCCTGGAGAAGGAAATGGTAACCCACTCCAGTGTTCTTGCCTGAAGAATCCCATGGACAGAGGAGCCAGGTGGGCTACAGTATATAGCGTGGCAAAGGGTCTGATATGACGGAAGCAACCTAGCATGCTTACCTACATCTCTTTTATTGCCGGTGCCTCTCTGCCTTGACCCTCCCCTCTGCTCTAACCTCTTCCCATCAAATCTGTCAGTTTCCCTAGAGGTAGACACAGCAGGTGGTAGTGAGGGAGAAGGTCTGTTCCTACTTAGGATGGGATGGATTTTGGAGCCCGTTTTTCTCTGTCTGAGTATTTTGGAACTGCTTTCCATAGTTCAGAAGGAATCTCGCTTCCTGGCCCCCGCTCCCTGACGCGCCCCCACCATCCGTCTGTGAGGGCTGCTTTGCCTCTGTGCTTACAACTGAAGCCAGTTGAGCGTCAGCACTTGGCCCATATGTTCATTAGCGGTGAATCTGTAATTAATTTCTTATGGTTTGCAGTTAATGAGACTGTTCTCTGTGTGTGTGTGTGTGTGTGTGTGTGTGTGTGTGCGCACGAGCACTGTGTTTATAGGTTTTTAAATGATTGTTTAATTATTTTTCTTAGTTTTATCTGCATTCATAATGAAAGGACCTTGTTTTGTTTGGCTATTTACCAATACAATTTTTGCATAAATCTACTATGTACATATCACTGTGAAGAAAGAATCCCATTTTTGAGCTGCCTTGTTGTTCTTTGAAGCAAGAATATTTTACTGGCACAACAGTAAAACTTATTATGCTATTTCTCAGGGTGGCTGAGACCTCGTGTCACATATTCCTCTCCAGCAAACTGCAGCAAGAAAAGACTATGAAAAGCTTACAGATTGGTCAGACAGTAGTCAACATGGCTTAAAAAGTTTGTAAAAATAACATTATTTATTTCTTGTTGACTGTGTGGTTCTTCGTTGCTGCGTGGTCTTTTCTGTTTGTGGCGGGCAAGGGCTTCTCTCGAGTTGAGCCGTATGGGCTTCTTTCTGCAGTGGCTTCTACCCAGAGCACAGACTCTCGGGTGCTTGAGCTTTGCTAGTTGCAGCGCGTGAGCTCGGAAGCTGCAGCTCCTGGGCTCCACAGCACAAGCTCTGTGGTTGTGCGCACGGTCTTAGTTGCTCCACAGCATGTGGGATCTTCCTGGACTGGGGGTTGAACCCTTTTCTCTTGCATTGGCAGGTAGATTCTTCACCACTGAGCCCCCTGGGAAGCCTTGGAAAGTTTGCTTAATTGAACAGTAGCTGATATGTCATCAAATGAAAAAATTTAAAAAGTTAAAAAATAGTGCACCTGCATAAGCCCATTTTACACATATATACATATATATTCTATATGAAACATATCAGTATTTTCTTTCTTTTTAGCTACTAACAAAGCTGTCACCTCAGAATCACACCCCTGCCTCTCCCTCAAACAGAAACCAGTTGCTTTTGTGCAAGTTTCAGGAGGAAGCTGCAGCAAGGAAAATGAGAACTGATTAAAACCTAAGAGACCCAAGATGGCAGAGGATTTGAGTGTCAATAGATCTCTTGCCATCTCATGGACTGTAGCCTTCCAAGCTCCTCCGTCCACGGGATTTCCGAGGCAAGGATACTGAAGTGGTTTGCCATTTCCTTCTCCAGGGGATCCTCCCAAGCCAGGGATTGAACCCACGGCTCCTGCACTGAAGGCAGTTTCTTTACTGCTGAGCCACCAGGGATTCCCTAATAGATCTTTAGCCTCATTGTATGCTCACTGTAACACATTCGAATGCTAACTGACACACCCATCAACCCCATGACAGTTGCTAACTGGCATGACAGCAGCTGGAAAAGCCCATGCAAGGATTGAAAAGGAAAGTTGCATTGGGTTCTGGGTTCAAGCTATAGGCCCTTACTAGGATAAGTCATGAATATTCCTCCCACTCTTTTCAACTCCTTCCCATTTACCTGAAAGTGAAAGTGTTAGTTGCCCAGTCTCATCCAACTCTTTGTGACCCCATGACTGCAACCCACCAGGCTCCTCTGTCCATAGAATTCTCCAGGCAAGAATACTGGAATAGGTTGTCATTTCCTTCTCTGGGGGATCTTCCTGACCCAGGCCTCAAACCTGGGTCTCCTGCACTGCAGTCAGACTCTACTGTCTGAGCCACTGGGGAAGCCCCTTTTACCTTGACCCTCTGATGTATTTGATATCTCTCTCTGCCTGAATTTGTTTGAGAAATTGTTTTATAAACTAATTTCCCATTTCATTCTTTGGCCATTGAATAAACCTGGTGCTGTTCCAGTCTCAGTATCTCTTGACAGCTTGAATCTGATTGGAAAAATAAGGGGTCCAGGCTAGGACCCCAGTGCAGGTCTAGTTTACCAATTCAGTAACATAATTGTCATGCATATTAATATGTAACAAGAAAATAAAAACAAAAATTACTCTCAGTACAAACAAAAGCACACATCATGTTATAATTTCAAAAAATATCAATATTTGCTGTTCCTACAAATATTTTCAGCCATGTAGGTACTTATGGAAACATAAATTTACTCATTTAACAAATATTTGTTGAAAGCATACTATTGCTAAAGCAATGAGAGATTGAAACACAAACATGGCATAGGAGGGCTGATAACCTGGTGGCGACTGTCTAGGGGAGGGGATGTTATCGGAGAAACTGCATATCTTCACGCTTCCATAGAACTTATAATTTTTTAGAACATTTTTCTTTAATATCTATATAGTGAAAAAAGGTTAATATATGTTCAATTTGTATATCATAAAAGAACAAACTATAGACTCTATAATTCAAGGTATTAGGGAAATTAGTAAATGGCCGTGAAATTTTTAAACTGAACATTTGTATCTTAATGACTCAGAATAAGCAGAGGATCAATTTTAACCTTCTCTTGTTTTACAAGCATGGGGTTAGGAGTTAGAAAATTATGAGTTTGAATTCAGCTCACTGTTTATTAGCTACATACCAAAAAGAGGGCATACTCTTTCTATTGCTCAGTTTTACCAACTTTTAATAGTTCCAGCTTCATACATTTGTAGTGAGGTTTAAAAAGGATTTGAAAGAATTAATCACAATGACTGGCTGAAAAAAGGAAAATTAATAAATAGTCTGCATATCCCCAGTATTCATATGGCTTAGAAGCAAAGGTTTCATAAGTCAAATAATTATAACTTTCTCTTTTGGTCCTGATATAAAAAATTTTCCACTCTCACAGAGAAAGAGGAGAGGTGTAAATAAAAATGGTGAAGTCAACTTTACTAAGAAAAGTTGGAGCAATGATTTCCCTCGGTAGTACTTACTAGACCATTTCTCCCACTTAAAAAGGGCAAAGATTCACTTGCTCACAGCTTATTCCACCCATGTCAGGCTCCTCGTTCTGTGGGTTCTGAGTTGTATGAAATGTATACCATTCTGAGTCCTGGTCCTGGAGAAGATTTTTGACCTAGGTGATTCCAGTTTGGAGCAGTAAGTCAAGTCTTATCCAGAATGGCCAGCGAACTACCATCACTTTTTGAAGAACCTAGATCAATTAAGTCTGTGGGTCTGTAGGGGTTAGAACTATGTCAGATTAAAGAAGTTCCTGGTCGCTAGTGGATGCCAAGACCCTGGAGTTCTTGCTTCATTACTCCTAAAGAAGAGGAGAAAAAAAATCTACCATATTCTTATGCTTCTAGAAAGCAGTAAGTCAGAGTTACCATGGCTCAAGAAGTTTGGTAGAAACATTTGTTTTCTATTCTCAGACACACAAGAAGACAAAATTTGCTAATGTCCCTTGTTGGACCTTTGGTGTCATCTGACTTAGTTCACATCCACAGGATGCTTGCAGATGCAATATAAGCCATGTCAAGGTCTAGCCCTTCAATATGTATTACACAATCCTGCAGTCTTCTTTCTTTCCTTGTCATTGGAAAGGACAATGCTTGGGGAGTGCATGTTCTAAGTCACCCAGCTACAGGATGAAGGAGATTCCTGACTTCAGTGACTTCTCAGAGGGAGAAATAAATCTTTATTGTATTACACTTCTGAATACAGTGTATATCTATTTAGTTATAAACAGATATAGTTTATATTTCAATGAATCTCAGACTATCCTGAATATAAGGAGTCTTAACTCTCTAAGAGTTGTGGAGAATGGTCACAAATAATATCTGAGGAATAATATTTTTGAAAGCATAAAAAAGATCAGAGCTTTCTCATATGTATAATTTTTCAGTGGCTTCCTCTTGGAATAATATATGAACTCCTGGCAGAGCCTAGAAGGCCTTGCAACACTCGACCCCTATCCCCCTGTCTGCCTCATGGCCTGCATTTTCCCTTTGTTTAAAACATTCCCCATCAACTCGGTTACATGAAACCCCTTGACTATGCCTCAGAACCCCTTGACTACGTCATAACTCAAGGTCTTTGCATTGGCTATGATTTCACCCACAAATATCTTTGCCTGAAAATTCACATAACTGGCTGTTTCTAATCCTTAAAATCTCTGTTTAAATGTCATGTCCCCAGTGATACGGCCCCCAGTGAATTTCTCTCCTTTCATCCTATCTTTATTTTCTTCTGAATATGAAATGACAGTATCAAATTGCCTATTTATTGTCGTATCTCTCACCCTCACACTAGACTCTAAGCCCCAGGTACCTCATTTGTTATATCCTTGTGTCTAGAACAGTTCCTGAACACATAGTTCATATTTACTAATAAATATTTGGTTAATGAATAAAAAGAAAAGATTCTAAACAAATCTTTAGTCCTAGTGGCACTATGACATAAGGTCTATGATTCCGTGTGTGCATGCTCAGTTGCTAAGTCATATCTAACTCTTTGTGACCCCATGGACTATAGTCTGCCAGGCTCCTCTGTCCACGGGGTTTCCCAGGCAAGAGTATTGGAGTGAGTTGCCATTTCCTTATTCAAGGGATCTTCCTGACCCAGGGATCTAACCCACATCTCCTGTGTTGGCAGGCAGATTCTTTACTACTGAACTACCAGGGAAACTGCCTATGATTCATAGGTCTGTTTAATATGAAGGCCAATATTACAATGAGATCATTTCTATTACAATTGATATTCTAATTACAATTGTATACCACATTTACAGAGTATTAGAATATATAAAATTTCATTAGAGTAAAAAATTAAATTCTCTAGCATCAAAAATGTACAAATTCATATAATAAATTAACATTTATATCAAAAGGTGAATCAGCCAATGTTAAACATCCATTGTTGTGATATTTATGAGCTTCTGTCTTAGGAATGGTGTCTAAAGGAAGGGAAAGGTATGGATAGTAAATAAATAGGGTGTAGCTGATGGACAATGGCTGATTTCAAGCACAAATGAATTATTCAGCAGTTAGAGATTTTTGCAGCCATTGAAGGGAAAAAGATTATATGACATCAAGTCAGATTTAGCCATTTAGTATCT
This sequence comes from Madoqua kirkii, assembly GCA_006408675.1. NCBI lineage: Eukaryota > Metazoa > Chordata > Mammalia > Artiodactyla > Bovidae > Madoqua > Madoqua kirkii. Next base: position 20,258 of record SJYC01003963.1, on the reverse strand, counting down.
ATTTAGCTCTAGGATTCACTAAGGATATGGTTCAAGAACAAGTGAACTATGTAGGAAGCTTTAGATTAGGATGTTCCCTAAGACATGGCATGGAGAATGGCTGTCTTCACTGGTCACAAGTAATTTTGGTTTCAATATGATGCCAAAGAAACCCATGCCTCCATGCCTTTGCTGAAAAGGAGGAAAACTACTTGCAAGTTTGTCTTGAAGGAAGTAGCAATGTGATTGACAGAAAGAAGTCAGTGGGAATGGATAACAAAATATAACTTATTCCCAGTCATTTCAGCTCAGTTGCTCAGTCATGTCTGACTCTTTGCAACCCCATGGACTGCAGCACACTAGGACTCCCTGTCCATCATGAACCCCCAAGGTTGACTCAAACCCATCTCCATAGAGTCTGTGATGCCATCCAACAATCTCATCCTCTGTTGTCCCCTTCTCCTCTCGCCTTCAATATTTTCCAGCGTCAGGGTCTTTTCAAATGAGTCAGTTCTCATTAGGTGGCCAAATATTGGAGTTTCAGCTTCAATATCAGTCCTTCCAATGAATACTCAGGACTGACCTCCTTTAGGATGGACTGGTTGGATCTCCTTGCAGTCCAAGTGACATAAGGTCTATGATTCCGTGTGTGCATGCTCAGTTGCTAAGTCATATCTAACTCTTTGTGACCCCATGGACTATAGTCTGCCAGGCTCCTCTGTCCACGGGGTTTCCCAGGCAAGAGTATTGGAGTGAGTTGCCATTTCCTTATTCAAGGGATCTTCCTGACCCAGGGATCTAACCCACATCTCCTGTGTTGGCAGGCAGATTCTTTACTACTGAACTACCAGGGAAACTGCCTATGATTCCATAGGTCTGTTTAATATGAAGGCCAATATTACAATGAGATCATTTCTATTACAATTGATATTCTAATTACAATTGTATACCACATTTACAGAGTATTAGAATATATAAAATTTCATTAGAGTAAAAAATTAAATTCTCTAGCATCAAAAATGTACAAATTCATATAATAAATTAACATTTATATCAAAAGGTGAATCAGCCAATGTTAAACATCCATTGTTGTGATATTTATGAGCTTCTGTCTTAGGAATGGTGTCTAAAGGAAGGGAAAGGTATGGATAGTAAATAAATAGGGTGTAGCTGATGGACAATGGCTGATTTCAAGCACAAATGAATTATTCAGCAGTTAGAGATTTTTGCAGCCATTGAAGGGAAAAAGATTATATGACATCAAGTCAGATTTAGCCATTTAGTATCTATTTAGCTCTAGGATTCACTAAGGATATGGTTCAAGAACAAGTGAACTATGTAGGAAGCTTTAGATTAGGATGTTCCCTAAGACATGGCATGGAGAATGGCTATCTTCACTGGTCACAAGTAATTTTGGTTTCAATATGATGCCAAAGAAACCCATGCCTCCATGCCTTTGCTGAAAAGGAGGAAAACTACTTGCAAGTTTGTCTTGAAGGAAGTAGCAATGTGATTGACAGAAAGAAGTCAGTGGGAATGGATAACAAAATATAACTTATTCCCAGTCATTTCAGCTCAGTTGCTCAGTCATGTCTGACTCTTTGCAACCCCATGGACTGCAGCACACTAGGACTCCCTGTCCATCATGAACCCCCAAGGTTGACTCAAACCCATCTCCATAGAGTCTGTGATGCCATCCAACAATCTCATCCTCTGTTGTCCCCTTCTCCTCTCGCCTTCAATATTTTCCAGCGTCAGGGTCTTTTCAAATGAGTCAGTTCTCATTAGGTGGCCAAATATTGGAGTTTCAGCTTCAATATCAGTCCTTCCAATGAATACTCAGGACTGACCTCCTTTAGGATGGACTGGTTGGATCTCCTTGCAGTCCAAGGGACTCTCAAGAGTCTTCTCCAACACCACAGTTCAAAAGCATCAATTCTTCGGTGCTCAGCTTTCTTTATAGTCCAGCTCTCACATCCATACATGACCACTGGAAAAACCATAACCTTGGCTAGATGGACCTTTGTTGGCAAAGTAATGTCTCTGCTTTTTAATATGCTGTATAGGTTGGTTATAGCTTTTCTTCCAAGGAGCAAGTGTCTTTTAATTTCATAGATGCAATCACCATCTTCAGTGATTTTGGAGCCCCAAAGCCCCCCAAAATAAAGTCAGCCACTGTTTCCACTGTTTCTCCATCTATTTGCCATGAAGTGATGGGACCAGATGCCATGATCTTAGTTTTCTGAATGTTGAGCTTTAGACCAACCTTTTCACTCTCCTCTTTCACTTTTATCAAGAAGCTCTTTAGTTCTTCTTTGCTTTCTGCCATAATGGTGGTGTCATCTGCATATCTGAGGTTATTGATATTTCTCTTGGCAATCTTGATTCCAACTTGTGCTTCATCCATCCCAGTGTTTCTCACGATATACTCTGTATATAAGTTAAATAAGCAGAGTGACAATATGCAGCCTTGATGTACTCTTTTTCCTATTTGGAACCAGTCTGTTGTTCCATGTCCAGTTCTAACTGTTGCTTCCTGACCTGCATACAGATTTCTCAAGAAGCAGGTCAGGTGGCCTGGTATTCCCATCTCTTTCTACCAGGAAAAAATATCAATAACCTCAGATATGCAATGACACCACCCTTATGGAAGAAAGCGAAAAGGAACTAGAGAGCCTCTTGATGAAGGTGAAAGAGGAGAATGAAAATGCTGACTTAAAACACAATGTTAAAAAAAATAAGATTGTGGCATCTGGTCCCATATTTTCATGGCCAATAGATAGGGGGAAAAATTAAAATAGTGACATATTTTATTTTCTTGGGTTCTAAAATCACTGTGGGTAGTGATTGCAGCATGAAATTAAAAGACACTTGATCCTTGGAAGAAAAGCTATGACAAACCTAGGTAGCATGTTAAAGAGCAGAGACATCACTTTGTTGACAAAGTTCTGTATAGTTGAAGGTATGGTTTTATAGGTGAAAGAGGAGAATGAAAATGCTGACTTAAAACACAATGTTAAAAAAAATAAGATTGTGGCATCTGGTCCCATATTTTCATGGCCAATAGATAGGGGGAAAAATTAAAATAGTGACATATTTTATTTTCTTGGGTTCTAAAATCACTGTGGGTAGTGATTGCAGCATGAAATTAAAAGACACTTGATCCTTGGAAGAAAAGCTATGACAAACCTAGGTAGCATGTTAAAGAGCAGAGACATCACTTTGTTGACAAAGTTCTGTATAGTTGAAGGTATGGTTTTACCAGTAGTCATGTATGGATATGAGAGTTGGACCATAAAGAAGGCTGAGCACCAAAGAATTAATGCTTTCAAACTGTGGCACTGAAGAAGACTCTTGAGAGTCCCTTGGACATCAAGGAGATCAAACCAGTCAGTCCTAAAGGAAATCAACCCTGAATATTCATTGGAAGGACTAAGGGTGAAGTTGAAGCTCCGATTGTTTCGCCCCCTGATACAAAGATCTGAATCACTGGAAAGGCCCTAATGCTGGGAAATATTGAGGGCAGGAGGAGAAGGGGGCAACAGAGGATGAGCTGGTTGGATGGCATCACCTTCTCAATGGCCATGAGTTTGAGCAAATTCCAGGAGATAGTGAAGGACAGAGAGCCCTGGTGTCTTGCAGTCCATGGGAAAGCAAAGTGCCAGGCATGACTGAATGACTGAACAACAGCAACCTATAAGGATACACAGTCTTCATCACATTGAAGTTAGCCCTACAATGCAAGGAACACTAGCACACTCCTGACCTAGATTCATGTTTCCCTGGAATTGAAGTCTTTAGACTAATAACCCTCTCTGATCAGGAATGGGATCCCATTTAGTCCTTCAAGATTGGTTTTTTAATTTAAATCCATTGCTAGGCCCTTTCACCCACACTGGAAGACCTGGCTGTGGACCTGTCTATCCATGAGATATAAGCAACTGACAGCAATGGCATGTTACTAGCTCCTGCAAGATGAGTGGCTGAAAGGCCATTTTCACACTATCCCTAGCAGCCCAAGGTTTCAGGCTTTCTGGGCACCAAATCCTAAAATTTTAGAATGACACTGTACTCTGAAAATGAATGAACTTATTCTGATTATTTTTTAAAAATCCAATCATAATTTAAAAACTCACCCCTCTGTCAATATTATTATGAGTTTCCAGCAGTAGACATTCACTGATTATTACCTGAAATTTAAATATAATTGTCTTCTAGCAATGGCTGCAATTTGTATTTCTTTATGACTAGAATCATTGTGATTAAATTCAATTTGATTCATTGTGGTAATGACATGATAATGATAGCATCATCTTATATAATGCATGCAAGCAATCTTTGTAGAGTTTTTATTGATTATAATTAATGGTCAAAAGTAAGTTTTGTAACATTGTTGTTGTTAGTCGCCAAGTCATGTCCGACTCTCTTGTAACTTCATGAACTGGCTACTATGTCCATAAGATTTTCCAAGCAAGAATACTGGAGTGGATTTCCATTTCCTTCTCCAAGAGCTATTCCTGACCCAGGGATCAAACCCACATTTCCTGCATTGTAATTGGATTCTTTGCCACTGAGCCACCTGGTAAGCCTCAAGTTTTGTGGCATAGATCTGTAATTTTAATCCTCAAGATGTTATAGTGGGTCCTGTGATTCAAGAGAATTGCAACTGATAACAGTCTATTGTATTCAAATTTTAAAAAATTGACTACCAATTTCTAGGCTTAGATCAGTCACTTGGTAAAGCATAATCTTTTAAAACTAAGTTAACACTTCAAACTTGTCACTAATAAAATTTCTAAAATGTTTCCTAGCTATTCAAACAATTTGAAAATGTTAAATTTTACATTAACTTTTGGCAAAAGCTCATTGATAAAAGCACTCATATGGTACATGAGTTTTGATTCTCAGAAAGCACTTTAATTTCCATGACCTGATAGCCAATTCAAATAATATCATTAATGTAAAATTAATTTTCATTTGAAATAAGAAATCAATATATATTGAAACTATTTAAAATATATGCTTAGGTTTTAAATTATAAAGTTTATGTATAGCAAATCAGATACAATAAAATAAAAAATCAGTACTTTTTTATAAAAGGGAAACGAGAGTGGAGAGACTAAAAGTATATACAAAACTGGCAAATTAAAATGGAGAGATAAGGTTGATTAGCTAAAAGAGGTAATGCATTATAAGACTGATAAAAATGTTTTGAACAAGCCGTATAAAGTCTTAGAGTGAATAAGAGCACTGAACTTTCTCTAAAATTTAAGACATTTCTTAGTATAATAGACTACAGAAAAGCAGACTCATAAGGTCAGCAATTATGGTGTGAGGCAATGAGATATTTGAATGAAGGGAAGAGAGAGCCTGAATAACTAAGATGGAAAGTAATTGAGAGTGGTAACTGGTCAGAGCTAACTAATGGACTGCTGCTACAGGGATAAATATTAGATAGAGTTTCACTCACTTTATACATCAGTGACCTGAAAGAGGGCATATGCATTAAGAGGATAAAATCTGCTGACATAGGGATAGTTGGGGTGTTGAAGGGGCAGTCACAAAAGACTGCTTAGACTGACTTGGACAGGCTAAAAGCATGGAGTGATAAGTGGCTTACTCAATTCAGTTCTGAAGGAAAAATTCCAGGAACTTAAAGCCATTTAAAAAAAAAAAAGGAATATATACTCCTAAAAATCTCCTGAGGATTAAGCTCTGAAAGAAATACATTGAGGGAAATCTTTCAAGCTATGCACAGAAGTAAAGAAATAGGGAGGGAATAAAAAAGCAGGCATTCAGTGGATGGAAATTATATCAGCATCATAGAAAATTCTCCTCCTGCCATATTATGCATATGTCCTCATTTTTCATCCCTGCCACTTTTCTTCTCCTTTGACCACCTAACCTGCAATCAATGCTTAATGATGAGACTGTCCGTATGTTTTTCCTTAGCTATTCTGTGAATATATCTGTGTGTTTGTGTGAGTGTGCATGGCACAAGGACAACAAAAAGGCTCCACCAAGGTGGCCTGAGGGTATTTCACTCATCACTTTTCACAGTTTTTATGAGCATCTTTGTTAGTAAGAAACAGCAGGAGAAAAAGGTAGAAAAGAGTGCCTGAGTACCAGGGCAAAATTTTTTAGTGAGCCCTTAATCCGCTGAAAGTCTCCGAAGTCCAGCTGGCCCTGTGTTCAGGGGAAGGAATGGATCAGACCAGATCTTCTTAAACCCTAATGCATAGACTGTGAGCTGAGAGTAGCCTATGTTTCTCAAATTTGAGCAGCAGCATAGAAATAGAACATTAAATAATACATATCACTAGCTACTGATGAATTCTTTAGTTAAGTTAAAAAAAAAAATTCAAGTCTCTCTTCTGTTCTTTACAAAAATCAGAACCAAGATATAATATGAACTATGCTTCCCCCTAGAAATCTCCAGTAGCTTTGCATTGCTTGAAGGATGACATTGATACTGTTAGATAAATAATATATATTGATATAATATTTATGGATCAAAGCACTGAGGTTGGAACTAATGCAGTCCTCATAATAATTCTGCAGGTTAGTTCATCCTAAAAAATTTAGATCCAGAGATATCAAATGATTTTCCTGAGATTTCAGAGATAGAGCAAGATGGAGCCTGGTTCGATACTGAGGTCCAACTCATGCCAAATTCTTTGTACTTTCTATCACAGAGAGATGTGTTTGTCTTTACACACACACCATGGCGACCCACTCCAGTATTCTTGCCTGGGAAATCCAATGGACAGAGGAGCCTGGCGGGCTACAGTCCATGGTGTTGCAAGAGTCAGACATGACCTAACTCACAATAAATAGAAGACTGGATAATGGAAGGAAGGTGATGGACAGGGAGGCCTGGCGTGCTGCGATTCATGGGGTTGCAAAGAGTAGGACACGACTGAGCGACTGAACTGAACTGAAGCATAGGATATAAGGTGGTGTCTCTCTTTTTCTCTCTCATATACACACATGCACTTAAACACACACACCTTCTTTGTGTATCTTGGTTTTCAAGGCCTTCACACACAGGGCCAGTATCTTGTAAATCCTTCATTGGTTTCACACACTTCATGTACCAGTTGAACCATGCCACTCTTGGTTCCCCTCCAGTTGTCTTGCATTATTGGTGCCAGTTGTCCCCCAAGGTCTATCCAAAGGACTATGCCCTTTCCCCAAGTCACATCACGCAGTCTGTGTTGGTCAGTTATGAGGCAGCCGTTCATTCACCTCTCCCTGCCCTGCAGGTTTGTTAGTGGTTTGATTGCCATTGTGTGCCCCGCCCAGACCAGCATAGTGCCTTGTACATGGCTGCTGGTCAATATTTGTTGAATGAATACACTCTTGTGCTCATATTAAGTGCTAGCTGATATGTAGTTCACTGTAGTACTAAATTTGTTATACTTGATTAACTTCAGTATAAAACATTTAAACAGAGTTGCTATCATCAAATCCTATTTTTGTTTTGTTTTCAGTATTATACACATTTGCAAAATTTGAGAATATTCTTTGAAAATTTTCCCCCTTTCTCTTAGTGACCTTGACAACCTAGTTTGATAACAATATTCCAAAGGGAGCTGAGTCTTGGGTTGAGTGCAGGTTCGGTAATTAGATTGCATGTGTGTGTGTTCAGTTGCTTCAGCTGCTTCTGACTCTTTGAGACCTTATGGACTGTAGCCCACCAGGATCCCTCCGTCCTTGGGATTCTCCAGGCCAGAATACTGGAGTGGGTTGCCATGCCCTCCTCCAGGGGATCTTCCCTACCCAGGGATCAAACCTGCATCTCTTGCATTACAGGCAGATTCTTTACCATTGAGCCACAGGGGAAGCCCTCTGTGATTCGATTACCTGAATCAAATCCTGACTACTACTTACTAGCATTGTGACTTGAGGCAAATCACTTAAGCTTTCCATGCCTCAGTTTCCTCATCTGTCAAATGGAATAAGTAAGGGTACCTACCTATCTAGGAAATTGTCTAGACTATTAATAAACACTTAGCAATTATTAGACCAGACTGCAATACTTATAAACCTGATGATCTTATTTCCTCTCACATTACTCTTCTTTTGCTCCATTTATCATCTTTCTCTCCTTCAGGGAGATGGAAAGCTAATTCAAGATTATAATGAATATTAAGATTGACTTGTTTTCTACATGGAGGTAAATTAAACTCACAATCTATCACTAGTAAGACACTTTGGGCCAAGTCCTGGCCTGGTGCCCAGAGACACAGAGCAGACAAGACACACACAGGTTCTGCTGGCCTCTGTGAGCGCATGGCACAGGAGGAGAGAAACCCCTTTAGAATTACACTGTTGCTGCTCTAAATAAAGATCTGTTTACAGTGTTTTCCAGGAGCCAAAATAGAACTTGGTACTAAAACTCAGTTATTCTCAGAGAATCCCATGGACAGGTTCAGCTCGTTTGTCAGACTAAAAATTCAAGAAGCAGAGATCACACAGTCTTGTCCTGTGGTGGTGGTGGTGATTTAGTAGCGAAGTCTTATCTGGCTCTCTGCACACATGGACTGTAGCCTGCCAGGCTCCTCTGTCCATGGGATTCTCCAGGCGAGAATACTGGCGTGGAAATAACGGAATAACGGAGACTGCCATTTCCTCCTCCAGGGATCTTCCTGACCCAGGGACTGAACCCTCACCTCTTCTGTCTCCTGCGTTGGCAGGAAAGTTCTTTACCGCTGGTGCCACCTGGGAAGCCCCATGTGCCCCCAGACCATACCCCAGAACATACCTTATGTTCCTCACAGACCATGAGGGGAGAGAAGATGTTTAGTTTAGTCCCAGTGTGACCCCAGACACCTGGCACCATTCCTTGATGTGTAAAGACACAGGCGCTCAGTACTGTTTGTTGAAAACCGACAAAACATTGTCAATCAACTATACTTCAATTAAAAGCAAATAAGTAAATAAATAAGATATTTAAGTGAATTCTCCCTGTTTCCTCCTGTCTCTCTCTGTCACTCTGTTATACTTCAGGGTCACTACGAGGCTAAATTAAGCTCCTTATCTCCCTTTTCCTATCTTACTAGGACTGTATTAAATTAAACCAGTTGGAATCCGGTTTTAGGTCTAGCAATGATTTCAAATGGTTCAACTTAACAGTTCAACTAGTATAAGCAGGAGTTAATCTATTCGATCCAAGAGTTTAAGACCAAAAACCAATTACATTGAAGTGACACAACATATGGTAAGTTATCTCAGGAACATTCTAACAGAAAACCTTCTTTGGAATCATAACCAAAGGGTCCAAAAGTGCTGCATAGACACTCCAGACCTGGGGCTTTGAGTATGTAACTGGGTCCAACACTAGAATTGACCTCTAGCATCTAGATGCTCTGCTTCCCACTGTTTATCTTTCCTTTCTAAAAATGGCTTAAAAGGCACATGCCTTAGATTTGATTTAGTGGATGAATCCCACTGTGGTTCTACTTCTGCTCCTACAGACCACTTCCCCACTCTACGACAAACTGATACTCATTCTTAGTTTCACACTCTCTTTCACAAAGAGCCCTAACCTTCAGGGGTTGAATTGTGTTAGGAGTAAAGAATTTAGATAATTGAAGTGATTCTGATGCCTGGCATTGGGTTAAAAACGAAGGAAAAGCCTTCCCTACTCTTGCAGGTAACCATGTAATTTATCATCCAAATACAGATCATTTTTGAGAGTGAAAGATGAGCTATTAATAATTACGCTAGGATTTGTTGTTGCTCAGTTCGTCAGCAGAGTCTAACTCTTTGTGACCTGTGGACTGTAGCACACCAGGCTTCCCTGTCCTTCATTATCTCCAAGATCTTACTCGAATTCATGTCCATTAAGTAGGTGATGCCATACACCCATCTTATCCTCTGTTGCCCCTTTCTCCTCCTGCCTTCAATCTTCCCAGCATTAGGGTCTTTTCTAATGAGTTGGCTCTTTGTATCAGGTAACCAAAAGTATCGGAGCTTCAGCTTCAGCATCAATCTTTCCAATGAAATATTCAGGGTTGATCTCCTTTAGGAGTGACTGGTTTGATCTCCTTGCTTGTCCAAGGGACTCTCAAGAGTCTTCTCCAGCACCACAGTTCAAAAGCATCAATTTTTTGGTGCTCAGTTTTCTCTATAGTCTAGCTCTTACATCTGTACACGACTACTGGGAAAACCATGCCTTTGCCTATATGGACTTTTGTAGGCGAAGTGATATCTCACCTTTTTAGTATGCTGTCTAGTTTTGTTGTAGCCTTTTCCCCAAGGATCATGTATCTTTTAATTTTGTGGCTGCAGTCTCTGTCTACAGTGGTTTTGAAGCCCCCCAAAATAAAACTTGTCACTGTTTCCATTTTTTCCCCATCTATTTGCCATGAAATGATGGATGGGATGCCATGATCTTAGTTTCGGATGTTGAGCTTTAAGCCAGCTTTTTTCACTGTCTTCTTTCACCTTCATCAAGAGGCTCTTTAGTTCCTCTTTGCTTTCTGCCATTAGGATGGTGTCATATAACAAACCTAAAAAGAGATTGTCTGAGGCATACAGAGACTTATAGGTACACTATAATTTGAGCATTTCCTCAGAACCCATCCTGTTAGATGCTCTGTATATAAAAAGAGTAATAATGTCAAATAACGTAGTCACCAGAGTGATTTCCATATCAAGAATGAAAGATCACAGTGTGTTATTGCCTATATAAGATAATTCAGTCTTCAATTTTCACATTCTAGATCATTGTTTCCTATGAAACTTTGTGGGTAGATTCTACAAATTTTGTCCCATGACTTCTGGCAGCTAGTACTAATTGTTCAAATTTTCCTTATATTTTCCAAATTCATTTGGAAGGAAAGAAATTGCCTTTCTTGAGATCACATTTTGTTCTGCTATTCACATAATACTTTGTTCTAAGATCATGTTTCTTCAACTACATTTCTTTCTGCTTTGATTAGCGAGTGAATAAATGAAAATAAAATTATGTGAGAATATTCGTGAAATATCTTTAACATAGGGAGCAAGGTATGAAGTGTAACAAATTCAAGTCAAAAGTCAAAACACTCATATTTTAATTTTATCTTTTCTATTTAGTAAACCACATATCCTCAAATAAACAAGCTAGAAGAAAGAGAATTTTAAATACCTTCTTTGTACTAGTACTGTTTGAAGCACAGCATAAACCTCATTAATGCCATATGATAATCCTGTAAAAATCAGTCTACATTTCCCATTTGTAAATTCAAAATAGAGGCACTAAAAAACTGAGTAACTTGCCCTAAACTCTCACCTAGTGGACTGTAGAACAAGATTCAAATCCAGGTCCATCTTCAAAGGCCCTGCTGCCAGCCAAGCATTTTAAATTATTTATCTTGAAAGTGGAAATAGTACCGATGAACCTATTCGCCGGGCAGGAATAGAGACACAGATGTAGAGAACAGACAAGTAGGCACGGGTGGGGAGAGGAAGATGGGATGATGCGTGAGACTGAAACTGACATATGTACACTTTTTGTTGCTGCTGTTCAGTCGCTAAGTCCTGTCCAGCTTTTCACAATCCCATGGACTGCAGCCCGCCAGGCTCCTCTGTCCTCCACTATCTTCCAGAGTTTGCTAAAATTCATGTCCATTGAATCAGTGATACTCTCTAACCATCTCATCCTCTGTTGCCCACTTTTGTCTTCAGTTCTTCCTACCATGTGGGTCTTCTCCAATGAGTCAGCTCTTCCCATCTGGTGGCCAAAGTATTGGAGCTTCAACTTGAGCATCAGTCCTTTCAATGAACATTCAGGATTGATTTCCTTTAGGATTGACTGGTTTGATCTCTTTACAGTCCAAGGAATAGGAGTCTTCTCCAGCACCACGATTTGAAAGCATCAGTTCTTCAGCACTCAGCCTTTTTTATGGCCTATCTCTCATATCTGTACATGACTACTGGAAAAAGCATTGCTTTGATTCTATAGACCTTTGTCAACAAAGTGATGTCTCTCCTTTTAATATGTTGCCTACATTTATCATATCTTTCCTTCCAAGGATCAAACATCTTTTAATTTCATGGCTGTAGTCACCACTCACAGTGATTTTGGAGCCAAAGAAAATAAAATCTGTTACTCCTTCCACTTTCTCTCCTTCTATTTGCCAGGTGCTATGATCTCAGTTTTTCGAATGTTGAGTTTCAACCGGCTTTTTCACTCTCCTCTTTTACTCTCATCAAGAGACTCTAGTTCCTCTTCACTCTCTGCCATTAGAGTGGTATCATCTGAGGTTGATGATATTTCACCTGGCAATCTTGATTCCAGTTTGTGATTCATTCAGCCCAGCATTCAACATGATGTACTCTGCATATAGTTTAAGTAAACACAGTGACAATATATATTCTGACGTATTCTTTTCCCAATTTTGAAGCAGTTTGTTGTTCTATGTCCAGTTCTAATTGTTGCTTCTTTACCTGCATGCAAGTTTCAGAGGAAACAAGTCAGGTGGTCTAGTAATCACATTTCTTTAAGAATTTTCCACAGTTTGTTGTGATCCACATAGTCAAAGACTTTTGCATAGTCAATGAAGCAGAAGTAGATGTTCTTCTGGAATTCCCTTGCCTTTTCTATAATACAATAGATGTTGGCAATTTGATTTCTTGTTCCTTTACCTTTTCTAAACCCAGCGTGGACATCTGGAAGTTCTAGGTTCACTGTGAAACATAGCTTAAAGGATTTTGAGCATAACCTTGTTAGCACATGAAATGAGTGCAATTGTGTGATAGTTTGAACAATCTTTGGCATTGCCTTTCTTTGGAATTGAAATGAAAACTGACCTTTTCCAGTCTTGTGGCCACTGCTGAGTTTTCCAAATTTGCTGGCATATTGAGTGCAGCACTTTCACAACATCATCTTTTAGGATTTGAAACAGCTTAGCTGGAATTCTGTCACTTCCACTAGCTTTGTTCATAGAAATGCTTCTTAAGGCCCACTTGACTTCACAGTCCAGGATTTCCAGCTCTAAGTCAGTGGCCACACTGTTGGATTTATCTGGGTAATCTGACATTTTTTGTATCCTTCTGTGTATTCTTGCCACCTCTTCTTAATTTCTTCTGTTCCTGTTACATCCTTAACACTTCTGTCCTTTATTGTGCCCATCCTTGCATGGAATGTTCCCTTGGTAACTCCAATTTTCTTGAAGAGATCTCTACTCTTTCTCATTCTGTTGTTTTCCTCTATTTCTTTGCACTGTTTATTTAAGAAGGTCTTCTTATCTTTCCTTGCTGTTCTCAGGAACTCTGTATTCAGCTGGGTATATCTTTCCCTTTTTCCCTTGTCTGTCACTTCTCTTCTTTCCTCATCTATTTGTAAAGCCTCCTCAGACAACCACTTTGCCTTCTTGCATTTCTTTTTCTTTAGGTGGTTTTGCTCACTGCCTCCAGTACAATGCTATGAATCTCTGTCCATAGTTCTTCAGGCACTCTGTCTACCAGGTTTAAACCCTTGAATCTATTCCTTACCTCTGCTGTATAATCATAAGGGATTTGATTTCAATCATACCTGAATGGCCTAGTGGTTTTTCCTGCTTCGTTCAATTTAAGCCTGAGTTTTGCAATAAGGATCTCATGATTTGTGCCAGTCAGTTTCAGGTCTTATTTTTGCTGACTGTATAGAGCTTCTCTGTCTTTGGATACAGAAAGAATATAATCAATCTGACTCTGGTATTCACCATCTGGTCATGTCTGTGTGTAGAGTCATCTCTTGTGTTGCTGGAGGAGGGTGTTTGCTAAGAACAGCATTTTCTCTTGACAAGACTGTTAGCCTTTGCCCTGATTCATTCTGTACTCCAAGGTCAAGCTTGCCTGTTACTCCAGGTACCTCTTGACTTCCTACTTTTGCATTCCAATCCCCTTTGATGAAAAGGACATCTTTTTGAGGTTAGTTCTAGGAGGTGTTGTAGGTCTTCATAGAACCATTCAACTTCAGCTTCTTTGGCATTAGTGGTTGGGGCAGAGATTTATATTACCATGGTATTGAATGGTTTTTCTTGGAAACAAACTGAGATGATTCTGTCATTTTTGAGGCTGCACCCAAGTACTGCATTTCAGAATCTTTTGTTGAGTCTGAGGGCTACTCCATTTCTTCTATGGGATTCTTACCCACAGTGGTAGATATAAAGGTCATCTGAATTAAATATACCCATTCTCATCCATTTTAGTTCACTGACTCCTAGGATGTTGATGTTCAATTTTGCCATCTCCTGCTTGATCACATCCAATTCACCTTGATTCGTGGACCTAAAGATATCAAAGTAGTCAATCTTAAAGGAAATCGACCTTGAACATTCATTGGAAGGACTCATGCTAAAGCTGAAGCTGAAATACCTATACTTTGGCCACCTAATGCAAAGAGCCAACTCATTGGAAAAGATTTGATGCTGGGAAATATTGAGGGCAGGTGGAGAAGGAGATGACAGAGAATGAGATAGTTGGATGGCATCACCAATTCCATGGACATGAGTTTGAGCAAACTCAGGGAGATAGTGAAGGACAGGGAAGTCAGGCAATTTGCAGTCCATGGGATCGCAGAGTCAGACATGACTTAGTGACTGAACAACAACAAATGGATCTAACATTCCAGGTTCCTGTACATCGGACTATACCTTCACCACTAGACATATCCACAGCTGAGCATTGTTTCTGCTTTGGCCCAGCCTCTTCATTCTTTCTGGAGGTATTAATAATTGCTCTCTGCTTTTCCCCAGTAGCATATTGTACACCTTCTCACCTGGGGGGCTCTTCTACCAATGTCATATCTTTTTGCCTTCATAATGTTCATGGGGTTCTCGTGGCAAGAATATTGGAGTTGGTTGCCATTTCTTCCTCCTGTGCACCGTGTTTTGTCAGAACTCTACACTATGACTAGTTCATCTTGGGTAGCTCTGCATGGCATAGCTCATAGCTTCATTGAATTATGCAAGGTCCTTCACCACAACAAGGCTGTGATCCACGAAGGGTATATATATATATATATATATATATAGTACCACATGTAAAATAGATAGCTAGTGGGAAGCTTTTATAAAGCACAAGATGCTCTTTAGTTCAGTGCTCTGTGATGATCTGGGGGTGGTTAGGGGTGGCAGAAAGGAAATTCAAGAGTAGGGGGATAAATGTATACATATAGCTGATCCTTTTCATTGTACAGCAGAAGCTAACACAGCATTGTAGAGCAATTATCTGCAATTTAAAAAAATGAAAGGAAATGAAACTATTTTCCATGATTCAAAAGATTGCTGGGAGGACTCAAAGAATAATTAAATGCTAAGTATTTTTTAAATTTAAAATGCTATGTATTTTTTAAGATTTACAATAATTGATCGTAAAATATTTGTTAAAATTTATGTAAAAATTTTAGCTTTTAAAAATCTATATCCCCTGGAGAAGGAAATGGCAACCCACTCCAGTATTCTTGCCTGGAGAATCAGCCCGTGGACAGAGGAGCCTGGCAGGCTACAGTCCATGGGATCACAAGAGTTGGGCACAACTTAGTGACTAAACCACCACCACCATATATTCAGTATTACTGGGATCTTTTTCTTATATTTCTCTAGTTTCTTGATAGTTCAATATTTAAATAAAACTTTTGAAATACTGAGATAAAGGAGATACTTATCTCCTTTACAAAAAGGAGATAAATTGCCAACATTTTTCTTAGTAATGTCTAATTTCCTTGAATTCCAAGTCCAGTGTAAGACTACCATGCTGAGACAGTTTCTTTTCCTAGGGACATTTACATCTCTAATTTTCACTACCCTTGGTCACCTTGATATTTCAAAACAAATGCTTTGTCTTGTATTTATATTGGGATCCTTTATTAAACTAAGGTACATTTGTTTTTAATTATTTATTCTTGCCTGGATCAGCCCATGGACAGAGAGCCTGGCAGGCTACAGTCCATGGGATCACAAGAGTTGGGCACAACTTAGTGACTAAACCACCACCACCATATATTCAGTATTACTGGGATCTTTTTCTTATATTTCTCTAGTTTCTTGATAGTTCAATATTTAAATAAAACTTTTGAAATACTGAGATAAAGGAGATACTTATCTCCTTTACAAAAAGGAGATAAATTGCCAACATTTTTCTTAGTAATGTCTAATTTCCTTGAATTCCAAGTCCAGTGTAAGACTACCATGCTGAGACAGTTTCTTTTCCTAGGGACATTTACATCTCTAATTTTCACTACCCTTGGTCACCTTGATATTTCAAAACAAATGCTTTGTCTTGTATTTATATTGGGATCCTTTATTAAACTAAGGTACATTTGTTTTTAATTATTCTGTCCTTCCACCTTCATCTATAAGATGACATTCCAGCTAATCTACAAGAGAAGAAGGTGAAAGGAGAATCAGGCAGTTACAAGGTTAGTCTGTATTTTCAAATTATCACCTGAGGCTTTATTCAGGTAATTTCAATTAACTTTTATGGAAATTACTCAGGTAAAACCTCAGCACATGCTACTGGAACTAGATTCAATGCTATAGAGCTACATAGCTGCTAAGGAGTTTAAGCTATAATTTTTTTCAAATGTATCAAAAAATATTGCTCCCAAGACTGACCTATGTGACATGGTCCCCAAGGTCTAATGCAAATTAAGATCACTGTCATATAAAGATCTCTGAGACCAGGGTCATAATAGAAACATTAGCAGACCCTTCACTACCGAAGCCCTGCAGGGGGCCGTTAAGATAGTTTATGAAGGTGCTCCTGCCAGCCGAACAGCAAGTGGCAAAGAGCTGGAAACGTAAGCAACTGCAACAAGAAAACAAAACAAAAACTCAGTGAAAGACAAGAAGACATCATTAAAAACATAAAGGCAATGAAAGTGTCTATGGTGTATTTTCCATTATCTGTGACCTTGGCTCTCCTTTGTGGCTCTGTGTTCATTATCTTTTAAGAACAGTACTGCCTTATCCTCTTAGGCTCATACATTCCTTGCATGATTCAGGGGAAGAGGAGGGCAGAGCCCTAAGCTACCTGTCAAAAAAAAACTCTCCTGGGAGAGTTTTCCCTCAGCAAGTCTTCATTATTTTCTCTCAGGGAACCCACCCAAGATGACAGGAAGAGAAAAATTAGATTGAGCCCTTTTACACTGTTTTGACTGTTCGTATCTTCCCAGTGTGTTATTCATATTAAAAAATTCCATTTCTTACCTCAAAAAGGCAGCCGGTTAGCAAAACACCATTTATTCAACAAAAGAGATCTCTTAAACCACAAACTGCCAGATTATCCTAGATTAGAATCACAGAGAAAAATAATCTAGCTGCAGAAATATGTTTCTCAATATAAATTGTGATCCAGATTTGGGCCCCCTTTTTTTCCCATTGGCTGCACTGTATGACATGACATGCAGAACTTTAATGAGGGGTTGGTAAGCAGGGAGCCTTATCAATGGGCCACCAGGGAAGAAGAAATTTATAAGTGATTTCCAGCAAATCCTCTCTAAATATAATTATTAATAGGTTCTTTAACTCTTCATGCATTTAACTGTTCCCTTCTGTAGGGCTGCTTTTTTTTTTTTTCCTCTTACTTTAGCACAAGACCAAAACAATTTTCATTGAAGTGTAAATCAAATATGTATTTACTCTGAGTGAAGTGAGAAATTGGGCTAATTTCTTAACTACTTTCTGTCATAATACATTTCATTTCAGGTATCACAAGGTTAAGTTTGATGTCAGCACAGACTGTTAGGGACTAGCTGCCGATAGAGACCACCAGTCGGAGGTTTAGAAAAAAAGAATTTATTGGCAAATTCAGATCCAGGCCCCCGCCAAGCCAATCGAAGGTGGGGAGCCCCGATTCCTCATTTTGGAAGCTTTTTATCTTTGAACAGAGGGGAGGAGCGGGGCAAGGCCAGCTGGTGAAGCATCATAGGGTATCAGGCAAATCAGGCCCTATCATCGGTTGTGACATTTTTTTTTCTTTCTGAGTTAGGCCCCCTTTCTCAAGAGTTGAGCAAACATTGTAGCTACACCTGGTAAATTTTTACCCTCGGGACTTTCCGCCTAGATTACCTCTGACTGAGCTGCCCTGCCCGCTTCCTGTCCTGAGGGGGGGCGGTGGGGGGGGGGGCTTGCCCTGAGCTCTTAGTGAGGAGCTTTTGTTCCCCCTCTACACAGACCACCAGGAAAATAGTCCCATTTCTTCTATTTGCTTTGCATGTGTAAATGCAGTCTTTATCTAACCATTGTTTGTTTGTTTTTTGTATAACTGTATTTTTTTTACTTTATTCTACATTACAGTACTGTATTGGTTTTGCCATATGTTGACATGAATCAGCCACAAAGTCTGTATTTTTCCAATTTTTAGTTGAAGTTTGATGAAAAGTTTGGCAACTTAATTCTCATAAAAATGATTAAGTAGAATTATATTGGCAAGCCTTAGCTATCACGTAATATTTGGAAAGATAGTGAATAGGAAAGTCTCTCTCTCTGTGTCTCTCTCATCAAATAACTTTTCTATAAGATTCTTCCATAATAAAATTTAGGTTGTAAATTAAACAATTAAGCCTGAAACATTGGGATTTACTCTTTGTGATTAATCTGAAATAGATTGCTTTCTTTTCCTTAGAAATAGTCATTTTACAGGTCAATTAAATTATACTAATAAATTTTTGTCATTACCAATACTTCATTTTTATTTGATTTTATACTGCTACAATCCTAACTAAATGATTTTTTAAACTCATTAGATATGAACCACAAAATAGAAATTATTTTCTGAGATTTCTATACTTCTCTTCATTTTAAAAAGCTTTCAGAACTGACCTGTGCCATTCCTTTTAAAAAGAAGAACTTATTTGTTTTCTTCTGTGGGGCTTAGTTGCAGCATACAGGATCTTTAGTTGTGGCAGGCGGAATCTAGTTCTGTTGCAGGAAGGGGGACCCCTTCCAGGACCCGAAACTGGGTTCTTGTCTAACACTCAGAAGTGAATTGTCCCAGGAGACACACGTGCTGACAAAGCAAGAGATTTTATTGGGAATGGGCACCCGGCTGGGGAGCAGGGGGGTTAGGGAACCCAGGAGAACAGCTCTGCCGCGTGGCTTACAGGCTGTCTTCAGCCAATCATTCTGACTCAGAGTCCTTCCTGGTGGTGCACGTCTTGTTCAGCCTAGATGGATGCCAGAGAGAGGATTCTGGGAGGTGGTCAGACATGTGGTGTCTCCTTTTGACCTTTGCCGAACTCTTCTGGTTGGTGGAGGCTTATTAATTCTGTGTTCCTTACCAGGACCTCCTGTCATAAAACAACTCGTGCAAATGGTTACTATGGTGCCTGGCCAGGGTGGGCGGTTTCAATCACTGTGCTTCCCCTAACAGTTCCCTGACCAGTGTTTGAACCAGGGACCCCTGTATTGGGAGCACAGAGTCTTAGCCACTGGACCACCAGGGAAGTGCCCTGACGTATAGAATTCTTCAGGCTTATATTTAGTTAACCTTTGAGAATTTTCTTTTGTATGTGATGAGGTACAAGACTTGCTAACCCAAAATATGACTCCGTCGCATACCGAATACTTTTAAGCTGAGGGAGTTTGACAAATAGCTGAAGCAAAAGGGCACTTTCCTCTTTACTCCACCCTTCTCCCTTAAAACAGGCAAGAAATCCTCCATGTGAGAGCTACCCGCCTCCCCCCGCAACAAACCTAAGAAGTGTTCTTATGTCCGAAGACAAAGGAATTCCAAGAGGATGTAACAAACATGCCTTGCTACATTTCTACCAGTTTACTACACTTATTTAATACTCTCTTGGTGGGGAGGGGGGACCTTTATAAGTCAGTAAAAGACAAATGAAGAGACATCTGAGTGTCCTGGCTAGAAGTTCCTTATATTTTGCAGAAGATAATACTTTCTATTGGGAGGCTTCCCGGGTAGCTCAGTAGTGAAGAATCTGCCTGCCAAAGCAGGAGTCGGGTGAAGTTGCTCAGTCGTGTCCGACTCTTTGCGAACCCATGGACCGTAGCCTACCAGGCTCCTCGGTCCATGGGATTTTCCAGGCAAGCATACTGGAGTAGATTGCCATTTCCTTCTCCTGGGGATCTTCCTGATGCAGGGATCGAACCCGTGTCTCCCGCATTGTAGGCAGACGCTTTACCATCTGAGCTACCAGGAAAGCTGCTAGAGTAGGAGACAGGGGTTCAGTTCCTGGGTTGGGAAGATTCCCTGGAAAAAGAGCATGGCAACCCACCCCAGTAATCTTGCCTGGAGAACCCCATGGACAGAGGAGCCTGGTGGGCTACAGTCCACAGGGTCAC